>JAANSO010002977.1:0-12317 GCA_036507315.1 Lepidocyrtus fimetarius | reverse complement strand
ATATATTTTTATGTATTTACATAAAACGTGTTTTATTAAGTGGGAAAGTGTTGTGCTTATGCACATGTTTAGGTACTTTTTCACTCACTTTCACCACCAATAAGAGAGTAATGCTTTTCACCTTCAGCACCACCATCACTACCATAATAGTATATGCTTTTTTGTAGCTGCTAACATTGAACATGCAGCATCAGCATTATTGATCGACTTTACCATGTTATCCCATTCCCCTTTGCTGTATTACTTTCTTCCAGGCATATTATGAATGTACATCTGTATTACATTATTGCGTAGTGAGATTAAAGGGAAAGATAGATGGTTTCAGATATAAAAGTATGCAGCATTGTATCAGAATGAGAGACTAGAATGTGTGTAGAATGAGCTTTACATAACTTTCTACACTTTTCAAACATGATCCCGATCAGTATCTCAAAAGGAAAGTTTGCCAGCTATGCAAAGTGAAACATATCGTGGCATAATAAACTATGGAATTAATTCTAAGATTACTTTAAACGAATACAAAATTGAATTCATTTGTCAGTGGGCTTGCATTGCATGTGCAAAAATAATTCATTTAGAAAAACAATTCCGTTATTTCAAGTTTATGAGCGTGCAGCAGTTGAGAAAGTTTTCTTGCGTGAGGGTGAAAGCAAAGATGGGAATGTATCCGATGTAGCCTTATAAATGCTGGAAACTCCTCGACTCTCGCCATCAGCTACTGCCTGTGTATTTTACATTGACTTTCTATACATTTGAAGTTTTGAAGGAAAATGGAGCTAAATCAGCAGTTGATTTAGTCTTGGCCGTTTTTTATATCGCTCATTTTTATAATCATTTGATTGTTATTTAATAAAGAATATTTCAATAGAAGTAGTGTACCTGACCTGAAATTCTATTAAAAGTAGAGCAAAGTTTTATACGAAAACCTACTTTGTACATAGGACAAGGCACAAATCTATGTTTACTAATATTACCGCCCTGCTGCAACGTTGTAAAACTAATCTGTCCACGACTAGTTTATGTTCAGGTATTCACAGAGAGAGAGGCTACACTCCTTTAATTATTGACTCGTTTGTCATTAATTAATAAGTCGTCCAATTTAAAATGTGTACATAATCTGGCCAAGTTTTTAGTGAAAAGTGAAAATTGTGCCATCTAAATTTCAAATTTAAGTGAGATTATAGTTCGGAGAGTTTAAAATAATCTAGAAGATTATGTGGTCCTTAACTTTGGTGCTATTTGCCATTTGCACCGCAATACGAGATTATAATTGCACCAAATATACTAAAATTTTAACTTAAATAATCATTTTTGGACACTACGGTGTCTAAAATACAGCACGCAGTCCCTTTAAAAGTATACAACATTTTAAACAAATATTAATATAATGCTTGAAAAAATAAATTTTCGGGTGATTCACGCTACAAGTAAGTTCTTAATTGCATTTTAAATTATGTATGAGTAATGAATACTATTAAATGTGTTAGTTAATTTGGGTGCATAAGATATTTTCATGAATAGTTGACTTTTAAGCAATTCGAAATATTAAGTTAAAAATCATTCAAAACCTTAAACTTTCACTACTTTCACCCATGAATGATTATTTAACTGATGGTTGCATGTAATCTACTTTTGGGGCAATGATAGAATTTGTCATCAGGGTTCCATATTCTATAAAAAATATTTTGCAATCAAACTCGAAACAAATAACTTTATAGTTTCGATTTGTATTTTAATTAAATCATAAACAAGTCTGTTTTAAACTACAGGTGAGGATCCCAGCTTTTTTTTAAATTACAGGCGAGGATCCCAGCTTTGCCTCTTCCGAGCTTGAGCGCCATGGTCCCGGTGTCAATGGCTGGCGATCTGACAAATCTGCAACTTTTCCACAAGAGCTCATTCTTCAACTGGAATCAAGAGCTAGGCTGGGCCATATGCAATTGCTTGCTCACCAATACATTATACGTAAGACAATGCTAGTATAGTATGTTAGCAAAATTAATTGAAATGATTAATTGAAATAACTGCAACTGTCATAAATCAAAACATTTTAGCACAAACTATTGAATTATATATCGGAGAGTTTCTTGGAGATGGGGATAACGGTGCTCCATCCAATTCAGATTCATACCCTTCGTTAGCTTCAATGTCACTCACAGGCTCTGCATGTTACAGCAATAAAATAGATCTTGACAAGGCTCACTTTGTACTTCTTGGACATGTCACAATGGCTAAAAATGACAGCACAGGGTATAAAGCCAGAGAACTAAAATCCATTAGTATGGATTGCCGAGGCAGCTTAGTTAAAATTCTCATTCAGAACAATTATGTGAATAAATACAACAAAAATCAGCAAGTAAGTTAACTCATTCGTTATGCAATTGAATCGATCTATCAACAATGCCACTGGCAGATAAACTTTCTTCTATAAATCAATTTATTTTTTAGGTTGCACTGGTAGCAATAAACTTACTTGGAGAGAAGCTAGATGAGGACGTGGAAATGACTAAATCCTCCTCTCAGATAATATTCGAAGAGATGAGTCAGACGGAACAGCGAGATAAAACTTTATTTTCTCCGTACGACGATTTAGCTTTCACAATGTATGTGGATCTTGAAGTACAAGGTCTAATCAAAAAGTTGGATCTTAAAAAACAGGAAGCTGTCTTAGGTAACTAACTCTGCGGAAACTATCCTCAGATCCTTTCAAAGATTATTTATTGCTTTCTGCAATTTACAAATCTGCTGAATGGAGCTCCTATGAAAAGCAATTTTTCATGAATAAATGTTAAAAGAGAATATGTAAATTTTGCTCATTAGATGAACGGTTTGATTACGCAAGCAAGTTAAAGTCATCTATTGAACATCTTCGGAAATCTGGAGAGCTTCTTGCAAAATATCAACTTGAAAAGCAAATTGCTGCCATGTCGTGAAGACTTTCAAAGGGCAAAGGAGAAAAAGACGCAGATGGATACGTTTCGCGACAATTTGTACAAATCACTGAGGATTAAACAGCTATTAGAACCTAATGGGGTAAGTTGCAACACATTAGTTGTTGCCTGATTGACATTTATTTAATAATTCACGACTGATACTTAAAATTTTATTTTATTTAAAATAAAGAGAGTTCCAGAAAATGATGAGCCTGGAAAAATCTTGGGCGTATCGGGAATGACTAGATCAATAACGGAATTATCCCTTCCACCAACCACCTCCTCCGCAGCATCAACTCCAGGTAGGATTGTTGAGATGTGCGATTAATGCTTTAAATCTTTACTCGCGCATTAATTAAAATATGCTAAATCGAATTTAATAGAAAGCACAACGAGCGACAGATTTTCATCTCGACTTACTACTCCAGACAATGAGAAAAAAGAGTCAGGATATTATAGCAGCTGAAGAACCAAAGTTTCCACCACCTCTATTCATCAAGTTTGTACAATGCAATGATTCTTTATAAATTGCAAAAAATAGCCAAACAATTGTCTAATTAGTCACGGCACATATGTTACTTTATGTCTATTTTGATTTAGGAAGCGAAAGCCTGTGGCAAACATGGAACTTTTAAAAGAGCCGAAAGATGAATTGTACAATTCATCTTCCACCACAGCCACCACTACTGCAGTGACAACTACGAATTTGGCAAACGCTCCTTGTTCGAGCTGCATACGACCATCTAATATGTCAGAGAGGGCAAGACGATACGCAGCTTTACCTATTCAAGTTTTTGGAGATGCATTGGTAAAACAAACTTTTGGAGTTTTCCTGTCATCGCTATGCTATTAACGAAAAATTGATGTACAAACAAAGTTTACTTTTTTCAGGTGGAAAAATTGTTTTCTAAAAATTTTGCCGTGAAAGAGGACGGTCTTCGATCACTGCAAAAAACATTATCTGATTACAAACGTTCCGATAAAACTAGTAAGTTTCCAAAGTTTAAAAAGTAATGATGAACTGGAATATAAATATTTGTCAGTGTTAATATATCAAACAAACTTATTTTTAACAGAAACCGACCCACCATCAAAAATTTTCCGAGCTGCGAGTTTACTTCTACAGAGAACAATCAAGGACACAATATTCAGCGTGTTTAATTTAACGATTATAACCCTGACGTATTTGATGGACGATTTTGCAAAAAAGCACAGGTTTGGTTTTTCCGAAATAAAGATATTTGCGATTAAAATTTTTAAAAGAAACGAAAGACTTTAATTATTTGACAGACTTCCTGCGTCCGAGTTAAGCCAGGGATTGGAAAGAATATTACCTGAGCTGTTATCGAAATCTGGTGACACTGCCCTAGGAAAGAATAAAGTTGCTTCGGAGTGTATTTTAAAACTCCAAAGTTGTCAGCATTTGCGGTAATTTCTGCTTAAAACGAAATCAAATAGTAAAAGTAAATAATTTAAATAAATTTAATTTCAGAGCTTTGCATCGTTATTTCATCAAACCTAACAAAACCGTTTGACATCCCAGTTCACCCAAGATTAGCGCAGAGCAAAGCTGAAATGGTGGAAGAGTTATTGAATACCTATGGCCTATCTTCAGAAAAACACAGGTAAGAACAATTCAAACGGAAATTGATAATTTTTAATGAAATTGTATTAAAATTTAATTTATTTTTAAAGTGGGTTAACCGCAAGAGATTTCGTGGAGTTTGGTGTCACAGCCTTACATCAACCGTCCGAATGCGTAAGGAGAGTGGCAGAACGACTATTAGTGGCTTTATACAACACACATCCAAAATTAGTTCGGCAAAATTTGCCCTTGGAAGAAGACATTTCTCCAAAGAATGTTCAATATCGACAATTATTCTCACAATTTGATAAAATTGATAAATCGGTAAGTAAGATATTATTACTATAAATGCATGCTTTTCGAATCATTGCGATTTATGTTTTACGTTACAGAGAAAAGATGGAAGTGCTCATATGCCTGCCATTTTAAGGGAAACCAAATCGGCTCATCCGATGACTTCCAGTGTTTACATTCCAAAAATTTAAGTGGGCTTCTTTAGATTAGTTTTTATTATAGCACTTTTGAAATAAAAATCAAGCAACCTGAATAAATTCATATTTTTCATTTCTTCTTCAAAAAGTTTAAAAACTCTGCAAGTTGAATTTGTGCTCATATCTCATTGGACAGCATTGAAAAAGTAATATCAAAAAGAAATTCTGTGTGAACGTGCGACGAAATTCATTATGTTAATTCGCATGTTATGTAACCAGCAATTTGACAAACTTGGTTTTACTTACTCGGACATATTACGCAATCTAGCGTACCTCCAACCATCTTCCGAGTTCAACAAAACTTCAACAATGTTTGAAGCGTCAACAGCCAGATGAGGCCTTGTTTGAAAATATTGGAATAGACTGTGCATTGCAGAGTGCAACAAAATTATTTGAAATTAAGAAAGGTCAAGGAAAGGTGCAAATCAGGCCATATAACTGGAAAGTAAGGTGCTTGAAGCACTCTGTGTCATATACCTTAGGGTTAGCTCAAAACTTCATACAAACAAGTGCTCTCCTTATGTCAGGTTGAACCTTTTTTCAGATCTTTTCACGAGGCACCTTTGTTTCTAGGCCATCGTGCATCCTACACCCACACACAACCAGTTTTCAAAACAAAAATAACCAAACCTTTTAAGTGGTCATGGCCATTTTCACAATTGAGTAATGACCATCAAAATTTTACATAAACATACAATATACATTATTATGCAACATGAATACTCAAACATTTCCAGCATTCGGGCCGTGGGTATAAATAACTTTCCCTAAACAGTACCTTTCAGATTTTTACTCTTGTCAAGGCAGAGTTATAGCAAGGAAGGATAACTTCACACATAAGCTAACATTAGCTCCATTTTCAAAAACTCCCTTTTCTAACAGAATCTGCATTACAGATTGTCTCAGGAGTAGTACAAAATGGTACAAGACAAAAACTCATGAAACATAAAGATTCTCCAGCAAAAAACCAGCGCATATACCGGTGAAGAAAAACTATCGACCAATATTGCAAGCAAACGCTATGCCGGTAATTGGCGCAAACTGCACAACTGCAAATAATAAGGAGCAAAAAAAAGGCCGAGGCATAATATAAGAGTATATATTTATCTCCTATAATAGATGTGTGGGGCATTATAAAATTGTCAAAAGGAAATTACACAGAATGTACCTATGCATAGCATGAGTTTCTACATATCCAATTTTGCACTCTGTAGTGACAAGTCATATAGTATAGTAGGTTTCTCTAAATCTGTTTGAAACCATTTATACGATGTGGCAATGATTGTCTATTTTATTTTTAGAAAATATAAAATGGCAAAAATGCAATGAGCCATATCATCAAAATGCCAATCTCTGCATCTTTCTATAAATACTCGTTGTTAACAGATCACAATTGTGATAAAGGGATTTTAATTATAACATTTTACAAATTACTAATGATATTGTTGTTACCTATGTCTGATTAACTTGTATATATATATCCTCTAAACATTTTCTGCAAAGTTTTTATGCCATGAAAATGAAACGAGCGATGATGTGATCATAATGATGACTGACGATGATGATGAAGCGGTCAATGAATCGGCGAGACAGTAGGATTATTTCTATATAAGATCTTGTTTCTATCTCTAAAATAGGCATTTGAAAAACCAGACATAGTTACAGTTGCGTGGCACAATACTCTGCATTCTCTATATTCGCAAATCCTCTATACTTAAATGATTTTCTCCTTTGGTGATGAAACTGCCCATACATATAAACCCCATAACTTCATCCTTTTCTGTTTTTTCATAAGGCTCTGTCTTATATATTGCAAACATGTGTATAAATGTAGGTAAAAATCGAGACAGACAACCGAGGATACTATGACTATGCCAATGTCCCACTCTCTCCTCCTCCACGTTATCCTCCTTTCTCTCTTCGATATACTTTCATTTCATACATTATACCTACATTAAAGCACGCTGTCTTAGGTATGAATGTTATTACCAAGCGCCATGCAATGAGAATGCCATCTCAGCAAAAATTACAAATCTGCAATAACAGCGCGCTTCAATTCTCTCTATCCCTTTTCTTTCTTTCATCAAAACCTTTACTAACCAATTTCTCCCAAAATCCTGTAAAATCCTCTCAAATCAAACTTTTTTCAACTAATTCCATATTACACAGTTCATTAGAGCATGCAGACCGCCACACAAAGACGAACTAAATACCAAAATCTCATAATCATAAATGAACAAGGCATTTTTATAGTGGGAAGAAAAATGTGAGGGAAAAAAGACAAAATCTGCATCTCTTCTGCATTGGCAAAGTAAAAGCAGGATATATTGTGTAGGTTTTTAAAGACATGAAATGCAGTAAAATTCCCAAGAGTGATGCATATTGCATAGAAAAAAATCCACAGAAAACCCATATAAGTTTATGAAACATGTTATTCACTATTTTCTGAGAATAATCATAAGAAAAATGTCATTCTTAAGAAAGCTGTATGTATGATTTTAAGGGAAGCGGCTTGTAATGCAGTTTAGGTATAACCAAGACACGGTTACTCATTTTTATCAGGAAACGGTGGCAATAAGCTTTAGTCAGAGACCCACTAGAAATTCATTGATCATATCCTCATCACTTTATAACTATTGCAGGGCAAGTTTATTGCATTGAAGAAATATGCAATCTCTCTCTCTCTTTTATATTACAAGTCTGTACTTGTGCAGATATAAACCAGACAGATCGCGAAATGTGAAGAGTGAGAAGAAAGGAAGAAGGGTCGACATCCTCCAAAAAAAGCTCCCTCCAATTTTAACCGCTATTTTTCCAGAGACCTTCTTCTCATACATTTTACATTTATCCAACCTCACTATTCAACTCAAGCACGTTCTTATAATTTGGCAATGAGTGCATTTAACATTGTTGTCCATCATATTCATAAGGACATGAATCTTTTTGAGGGGAAATGGAGAAAAAGACAGAAGGTTTGTGTAGACTGGTAGTCTTAGATTTTGCCGGTTAATAAGACAAAAACATGTAAAAAGATAGGTTAGCAAGTTTCACTTTAGAATAGATCTCCCCCGTTAAGTTTTTTGTTCAGGTTTGAACAGGTGAAGAAATTTGAGGAAAGTTTTCGGTTAAATTTCATTGGATCAAGGGCGTATGAACAATTCTTGGTCAGTCAGGGCTTAGCATTTGGAAGGGTTAGTCAANCCCGTTAAGTTTTTTGTTCAGGTTTGAACAGGTGAAGAAATTTGAGGAAAGTTTTCGGTTAAATTTCATTGGATCAAGGGCGTATGAACAATTCTTGGTCAGTCAGGGCTTAGCATTTGGAAGGGTTAGTCAAAAGATAAACTTATCAAATTTTATCTGGTGCGAAATTTCATTGAGAAGCTAGTCTTTTGCTTGAGAATTTCATTTAAGTGACTTTGAAAACGAGAATGTCGGGTGTTAAGACAGTTACCAATAAGATGGAGGGGTTGAAGGTTTCCAATGAAAATTTGAATCCTAATTCCAACTCTCCTACTCAACGCCATATGTCGCCTTTGAAGGATAAGAATGTTGTGGTTAAGGCTGAGCGCAAAGTAAAGGTAAGAGATAAATGAGTTTCTGGTAGACTTCCGCTGTATCACTTTTTTAAAGAATTTAGCAAATAGGAATGCTGTGTTGATTTCTTTTAGGCTCTGAATTTAAACGATGACGTGAAGAAAGATTTGGAACCTACAAAAGCGTCCCTGGAAGAGGAGCCTTTACTTCGCGAAAATCCTCGGAGGTTTGTCATCTTCCCCATTCAATACCACGATGTCTGGCAAATGTACAAGAAGGCTGAGGCGTCATTCTGGACTGTTGAGGAAGTTGATCTCTCTAAGGTATAAAAACTAATCCTTATCGAGGGATTGGCCGTTGGCTTTCCATGAGTGATGTTGGTAACTATGTTGAATATTAATCTCTGTTTGCGTATTCTTCTCCAATTTCCGGTTTCAGGACGCCAAAGACTGGGAAAAGCTTAAACCTGACGAAAAGAAATTTATCTCTCATGTTCTGGCCTTCTTTGCTGCATCTGATGGAATCGTTAATGAAAATTTAGTGGAAAGATTCAGCCAAGAAGTTCAAATCACTGAGGCTCGTTGCTTTTATGGATTCCAAATTGCGATGGAAAATGTACACTCTGAAATGTACTCCTTGTTGATTGACTCATACATTAAGGATCCCGAAGAGAGGTAGCATTTGTTTGATTGGTTTTGTAATTCAAAATTGGTTTGTTTGACAATGCATGTAATGTAATTTATCCTTATCAAATTTGCAGAGAATTTCTCTTCAATGCAGTTGAAACCATGCCATGCGTGAAGAAGAAGGCTGATTGGGCTCTTGCATGGATTGCTGATGACAAATCGACTTTTGCTGAGCGTGTGATTGCTTTTTGCAGCTGTGGAAGGAATTTTCTTTTCTGGTAGCTTTGCATCCATATTTTGGCTAAAGAAACGAGGATTGATGCCTGGATTAACTTTCAGCAATGAGCTGATTTCTCGTGACGAGGTAACCAAATCATGATCAATTAGCTATTTCTACTCAACTATTTATGTGTGATCAGCTTTCATTTAATACATATATCTTAATTTCATAGGGCTTGCACTGCGATTTTGCTTGCTTAATGTTCAAGCATGTCGTCAACAAACCACCAAAGAGTCGAATTGTCCAAATTATTAGAGATGCTGTCACTATTGAACAAGAATTCCTTACTGATGCACTTCCGGTAGCCATGATTGGCATGAACTGCAATTTGATGAGAACTTATATCGAGTTTGTTGCGGATCGCCTTCTTTTGGAATTAGGCTGTGATAAGGTACTGATCTGACTGCTTATTGTTAGTCATATAAAATATCAGCTTTACTTGATTTGATTACAATTATATCTAAATTATTTTAAAGATCTACAATGTGGAGAATCCGTTTGACTTCATGGAGCATATTTCTTTGGAGGGAAAAACCAACTTCTTTGAGAAAAAAGTGGGAGAATACCAGAAGGCAGGTGTCTATGGCCAAGAAGACCGACATGGTGTTTACTCTTGATGCTGATTTTTAAATTGTGCCTTGCTTCTTTTGAATTTACTCGATACCTGACTGATTCTAGGTTAATTCTTTACCAAATTTAAGCTTGATTAGTCGATAATAGTATTAGTTTGTTTTTGTTTCTTTTCCAACAACAAGGAAATAAACCGATTGAGCTAACTCCGACTTTGCACCACCACCTCAATCAAAGTCTCAGTAATAATAAGAATCTTATTATCTTTAATAATTTAGACTAAATCGGTTTTTACCGAGAATTTTTCTACCCTGGTATTACTAATAATAACACAGTTATTGTAAATAATCGTTTAGAATTATGATTATATCTTTGTGGTTAATATATTTAAGAAATAACGGTTCACGGTATTACTATAAAATTACATTTACGACATTATAATTAATTAATGTATAAAGGGACATTATCCCCCTTCTGAAAGTAGTAAATGATGATTTGTATTGTATGTACTGTACTGTAAAGTTGACTCGACGTATGTTAGTAGAGGTATGCCAATACCTCATAAGAGTGACCAGCGTCTGATACTGCCAAGTGGGTCTGAAGTGGTTGCAAGTTATGCACTTTCACTGATGCCTGTGTGTAAAGTTTACTATAATTAAACTGAAAATAGGTTACATAATATAATTTAAATCTAAGTAAGTTACAATACAAAAAAATTATCTGAAGTCACAGTCACGGTGTGTGTAATTAAATTCCTGTTTATAAGGGACATGCACAAGTGATTATTATATGTTCCGGTATTTCATTTGTAATTTTATCTCATGAATGCGTAACAAAATAGAAATCTTTTCTTTGTTATAAATTTATGCTTTTTTAAAAATTGAATGAAAGAAGGTGAAAGTTATGTAGCGAAGTTTTAAGTGCTTTATGATTGAGTGATATATTGTATGAACAAAAAACCAATTTTGTAAAAATGTGATTTAAAAATCGTGTGAGTGAAGACGCAGGTTAAATATGTTTTTGTTATGCAATGAACAAATGGTTATTTATAACATTCCAGTATGGTATTTTTTGGATGATTGACTTGAATGGAGGTAATTTATTTAATTGGACAAATGTGCCTAAAAATGCTTAATAACTCAAATTATTTATTTGACAGCAATAACATCGACATTATTTTCATTGTATTTTCGCCTTCAAACAATCTTTCCAATCATTTGACCTCTCCAAATAAAAAATGACATTTCCAAGTAAAAATCTTTCTGTGAAGACATTTTATAAACTAACACTAAAAAGCTATGTATGATTACATAATTTTGAAATTGCAATAACATTTTTGTTAAAAAACATGTCCAAAGGATAATAAAAAATGCTTTTTTAAAGACTCATCAGTTAAGTTTAATTGTTAAGTTAAAATAATTACGCAATTTTCATTCTTGCATCATCCATGATGATGCTGAAGTGAAGCATCTGTTCTTTGTTTTGCTCTGCACAAAGGATGTGGAGTTGTGGAGGAGGGAGCATATTGAGTGTCAGGTTGCCCCGTCTCCCTCAACCGAAGCCGGCATTGTGGAGAGTCATCGAGAAGGAATCAGATGTGCCACAGCTGTGTTGAGATCTGCGTAATTTTGAAGAGAAGAGAAGCAGCTGTGCTGTGCTTGAGAGTGCTGCCCCGTTTCAATGCTTTTTAAATGGAGGGTGTTGGTTTGGGGAGGGTGCAGCGTGCTGCCGAAGCATCCTTGACCGTGCTACCGCGTCGCCACCAAAAGAGCACAACATACCGATGAAAATAGAGATGCTACTACAGAATATACACAACTATAAAGCCTATTTCCCTGCTGATCTTAAAATCCTTTTTTTACGCAATTAAAAAAATGTTTTTTTCAGTGGAATTATCTCCTGGATTTAACATTGATCAGGTGATTTCTTAACGAAATTGGGAATGCCAAGGTGGAAAAGTTCCTTCTCTGTTCTCTTTGCTGGGTTTTAATTGTTAATACACGAAAGTGCGTTAATTTTTGGGTTAATAAGGTAAAAAAATGCTTTTTTAATATTAAATTTGCTAACAGGTTCATTAAATTGGTTGAAGTTATAATGGTTTTTAATTTTGTTTTAGGCCGCTATAATCACTGTAGGATTTGCAGTTGGAAGTGAACTAAATGTCCATCGCTGTGAAATCTAAATTGGATAAAAATACAAAATTTGCGGACAAAGTAAATATTTCTGTAAACGGTTGGTTAAGATTCGGTGACGCTATAGGATGATCGAGCCACAGCTGATTGACCCATTGAGTGAGTT
>JAANSO010002976.1:0-12319 GCA_036507315.1 Lepidocyrtus fimetarius | reverse complement strand
CTCGGGGTCGGGTGTTGACTGGGGGTCGGGTGTCGACATGGGGGTCGGCTGTTGACTCGGGGTTGGGTGTTAACTCGGGGGTCGGGTGTCGACATGGGGGTCGGCTGTTGACTCGGGGTTGGGTGTTAACTCGGGGGTCGGGTGTTTACTTGGGGTTGGGTGTTAACTCGGGGGTCGGGTGTTGACTTGGGGATCGGGTGGTAAACTCGGGAGTCGGGTTGTGACTCAAGGGTCGGGTGGTGACTCGGGGTCGGGTGTTGACTTTGGAAGGGAGACACCAAAAGAATTTACAAGGATTTTTGACAAGAACAAGATATCTTGTACGGAGTTCTTGTAAATAAGGTGCAAATATTTACAAGGATTTTTGACAAGAACAAGATATCTTGTACGGAGTTCTTGTAAATAAGGTGCAAATATTTACAAGGATTTTTAACAAGAACAAGATATCTTGTGCAAAGTTCTTGTGATCAAAGATCTAGATTCCCGATGCGACAGAATCGGGCGACTCTCTAGTTTTTCTATAAAATCAGAAAAGGAGTAGTATGTATCCATCTCATTTAATGTAGTGATAGAATGACAAAGCTTTCTACGCTTTTTTAGTTGCAAAAGGAGATCATATCCACCACCATCTTTGTGATCTAAATACGAATTGGACCTGAGAGTTAACCAATTTTTTGTTGAAAAATGTGATCATTCAGCTTTTTAGATACTCTTATATTTCTTCCCACAAGGACTAATAGTAATAGTTTTTTTTGGTCACAATAGTAATCCTTTTCCTGAAAAGCTAGACCGCGCTCTAGACCCACTGTCTCAAATTAAGAAGGATAAGAAGAAGCGGTGGGAGTACTTATTCTAGAAAAAATGTACGTTTTCCCCCTTTATAATAATCACTACCGAAACTCAAACCACATTACTATTACTCTGTCAGTAGTACTACTATGGGAAATCTTTTTCCAACAATTTTTTTCTCATTTCAACTTCTACAGCAAACGAGGATGATGATTCTCATTCTTCTGTTCCCATTTTTACACTTTTAGTCAGTATAAAAAGTCAGCAGTAAAACAGTACTGCTGGTTAGAAAAACTGCTGAAAAAACGCATTAAAAGCAACAGAGTAATAATAATATTGGAGACAATGGGAATGTTGAATGTGGAAGAGTATCATCAACATGATCATGCTTATCATGAGTAGCATCAGAAGCACCTAAAAAAACGCATTAAAAGCAACAGAGTAATAATAATATTGGAGACAATGGGAATGTTGAATGTGGAAGAGTATCATCAACATGATCATGCTTATCATGAGTAGCATCAGAAGCACCAGGATCCTCATCATCAGCAACAAATTCACCACCACCAACAGCCATTGTGTGGTGGAGGTGGTGGGGCCTGCCTTCGTCTTTTTATCAGTAATGCGGCTGGAGCAGAAGTGGTAAAGTTCCAAGAACTCCAGTTTCCCTCCCTTTTGTACCCTTTCAATCCTTTTTGCTCATACATATACATATAGATGAAATGAAATCATCACCATTTCCATTATTCCTCTTTTTACATCTTTTTTAATGCAATGATGAGGATGAGCATGAAGAGCTCAATAGCATCCATGATGATAATTCTCCTGTTTCCCATTCAATAATAGAAAGCCCATAGCACACATACATGTAAACGCGGCTACAAAGGATACTTAAGAAGGTATGAAATGGGAGCTCAGTGGAGCTGAAGCAAGCCAAGGATGAGACGATGAGAGTATCCCTTTTGAAAACGACTCCAAAAAAAAGTTATTTTCTTTTTTTCTCTTTGAAATGTACTAATAAAAAATACGACATAGTTTTGCTTTCTCTCTTGACTAACTAAGGAAAGCCGTTCCGTTGTAAAAACAGGAGTGGAAAGCAATTTTTTCTTTATTTTTATACGTGCTTTATCTTTTTTAACGTTAAAGACGGAAGTAAAAAATAAATGTATGCATTATCCATCCATGCAAAGTTACGACAAAAAACAAACTATGCAAAAAAATATTTTTCTTTTATCGCAAAGTAACAACACAGCGGTGGTGTAGCGTCCATGTCGTCATCATCGCTTTCTTTATTGCAGCAACAACAGTATTTAAGCATACGGCGAGTTTATATATTTTTTATCAATCCTCTTATTTTGCTTTTTAGTAGCATTATTTGCAAATGGCTATTCCTTTTATATCATTCATGGTCATATAAAAAAGACGGACGCCATTACTTTGTTGAAGAATAAAAGAAAGACTTTCTCTCTTTGGGAGAATAAAAATGAATAAAAAACGACAGAGTTTGAGATATTTACAGTATTCTATAATAATAATATGTATAATAATGATGGTCTGGAGGAAGGAAAAGAGAAAAATAGCTTTTGGAGATAGATAATATACAAATAAGAGTGGCGGTGTTGGAAGAGGATGTGACATGATGATGCTATAGATATAGTGCGGTGGTGGATACTGTTTTAGAATACAGAGAAAATTCATTTTTTTGCATCCTTCTTCTTTTTTGTGACCAAAAAGGGTACTTAAAAAGCTTTATTGGGGTACCTATTTCCCCATATTTATGTGTTTGGACTCGAAAAGGAAGTAAATTTTCTCTAAAAAAGTTAAATCTAACCAAAGAAGGAGACCAACAACCAAGAAGTTCCATTACTTGGACCGTGTTGATGATGATCATCAACATCTTTGCTTCTTGTGAAAACCGACATTGTTAGGAGAATTATAGCAATAGCGACAGTAGCCCCATCGTTTTACTTACTTTTCCTTCATCCATTCACGTGTGCCTACCAGCATCCTCGTCCTCATCATTCTCCCA
The DNA here is from genome assembly GCA_036507315.1 of Lepidocyrtus fimetarius. Lineage (NCBI taxonomy): Eukaryota > Metazoa > Arthropoda > Collembola > Entomobryomorpha > Entomobryidae > Lepidocyrtus > Lepidocyrtus fimetarius. The sequence goes on along the minus strand of JAANSO010002976.1, from coordinate 9,501 downwards.
ACAACTTTCAAACTTGAGTAAAAGTAAAAACGAGGAGTGAACAAGTGTGTGTGTGTATGACTCTGAAAGAATAAAAAGAGAAAACGAGAATGCTGCTGTTGTTGTTGATGGTGGTGGCAGCGGCACTCTTTCTTACTTTTTTACTAAAGCACACTCAAAGAAAAGTAAAAAGAAGGGAGTGGAGGGAACTAGCAGTCTTCCGGAAAATGAACCACACACAACTTTCCCTTTTTCTCCAGTATTCTCCAGTGACACGTTTACTCGCGCAAAGAATAAGAATGATGAGATGTGCACTTTTTCCTCCTGAACTGAGAGTGAAGTGAAAGTGTCCATATAGAGCGACTATTCTTAGCAAGTTTTTTAGTTAGATAATGGTGTCCAAGGCTTAAACCATTTTAGAAGTTGATATGGCGCTTTTGAGACATCCAAAATAGTCATTTATATAGTCTTTTCTTTTTGACTATATCACCGCGTCACCACCACCATCATGTTTTAACAAAAAAAACTCTTCTTAAAACCACCAGTAATACCAACATTCCATAAGCATTTCCATAGTTCGCTGGTCTTTTCTTATCAACTACCGACAGCAGCTTTGGCAGAAGAAATTCCAAAAAAAAAAACGTTTTCTATCATCCCATCCCTTTTTCACATTCCACTCATCATTCTGATCATCATCATCATTATATAACAATGTATATATTTTAAGCAATAATAAAGTACAAGTGATTGCCAAGACTCTTCTCCTTTTTTTCCTATTTTAGACATCATCATGCCACAGACTATCAACTAGGAACAAGCAAGTGCTATTAGTAGAGGTCCTCTTTCTTTCACTTTTCTCATGATGACATTGTGGATTTTTCATTCAAAGACTTTTTAAAACTCTCTTCCCATCCACAAGTTTTCCTTCCTTCATCTCTCTTTCAGAGATATTTTTCAGAGGAAAAATAATGTTGCTGCTGATGCGATACCGATAAAAGAATGGAAGATGATCACGATGATGATGATGGGAATCGTGATCGCTTCCCATCTATCTACGGCTATCGTTTCCACTTCCTCTCTGGCTTTCATAATATTATCTAGTGAAGGAACAAGGGAAAACCTCTATGGCAAAGTGCTTCTTAGGCTTTTTTTCTACTTCTGCTCACATAGGCACATCTATGTGAAACATGTTTTGCTTAGCTAACTAACTACATGGAAGAAACCGCTTCCATACACACTACCCCTTCTTTGAAAATCTACAAAGAAGTGAAAAAGAAAGAATAGCAGAAAAAGAATGATCATCATCGTGATCACGGGGAACATCATCGGCATCACCATCCACATCTTCCAAGAGATAAAAAGTAGCTGTAGTGTAGTAACAGAGCAGCATCAGCAAAAGACAGAAGGGACCGGAATAAATAGAAAGGGAAAAAATTTTCATGCACGTATGAATTGCTTAGCTAACTAACTACATGGAAGAAACCGCTTCCATACACACTACCCCTTCTTTGAAAATCTACAAAGAAGTGAAAAAGAAAGAATAGCAGAAAAGAATGATCATCATCGTGATCGTGGGGAGCATCATCGGCATCACCATCCACATCTTCCAAGAGATAAAAAGGAGCTGTAGTGTAGTAACAGAGCAGCATCAGCAAAAGACAGAAGGGACCGGAATAAATAGAAAGGGAAAAAATTTTCATGCACGTATGAATAAGAATAATGGATCAAGGAAATGTTTCCCTTCTCTTTCCAGTCCAGAAGGAGTGGAGACTGCGACTAGACTGAAAAATGTGAAAAAGCAGGAGAGAAAGCAGAGAGTGAGGTTTGAAAGTTGGAAAAAGAGAAATGAAGATAGGGAAAGATGGGAAGCGATACGGGGGAAGGATTTCTTTCTCTCATTTGCATACAAGAACCTTGGGTAGAGAGAGAAGGAAACAGTTGAAATAGTAAAAACTAAAATGATGCTCGTTTCTTTCTTGTTCTTATCACCAAATCTTATTCTTCGTGGGTAGTAGTGCAAACTCGGCTAGTTTATACTTTCTATGAATTCAGAATATTTGTTGAGGAAAATGAGAAGAATCGTCAAATTGAAGTAAAAGATATCTTCCTCATTACCTCAAATACCAGGAATGGTGATTATGAGAACAATGATCATCATCATGAAGACAGCTAATAAAATTGAAACAATGTATTCTTTTAACATGGTATTTACACTGCCAGCAATTTACTTTTCTTTGAAAATGACGATCATCAAGATGTGTGGATGGCAAATAAAAGACGTTGATTTTGACGATGATTATATACTGGTATGTATTCTTTTCTTTTTTTCACCATTATTTCATCATCTCTACCAATATTTGTACTCTTTCACCATCTTTTCCTCATCAGTACCTATCAGAAGCACCTATATCTTCCATGAAATTTCAAAATAAACTTTGAAGCAGTTTATTTGCTTGACATTTGCAAGGGAGGAAGTACTCAAAGATCAAAAGCTATTTTAGCTTTCAGCCTATGATTTCCGCAAAAAAGTAAGTTTTCTTTGTACATTATTTAGAAAATGGAAGTAGACAAGGCAGACATTTGAAAGTTGTGATGTGAGTGATGTTTGATTTTTAAAATCCTGTACTACACCCTCAAGTACGTATATTTATTCAAAAGAGGTTATCCATTCCAATAGCCGTCAACCGTTATTGTTATCCTCATCATATGATAATGGGAAACATTATAATAACTGTAGAGAAAAGGGATTACATTCCTTTTTGCTTTCTTTCATACTCTTTGAGTTTTATCTGTAGCCAAAGGTTAAACAAAGGCTGTAGCAGTTCTTCACATAGAACAAAAGTTGGAATAGTTGAGATAAAGTTCCTGAACTTGGTTGTATGGTTCATTCATTTTCATTCATCCTCACTCTTGCACAGAGAGAGTATTAGAACAGTAAAAATGATGATGCTGTTGTTGATGATGATGTTGATAGATATCCGTGTCAGGATTTATTATGTGGTTTTCCCTTTTACTACTCATTGTCTAATGATGACGGTGATCAGGGAGAATGAAGGATGATGCTGCACTAGCTCTAATGCCACAGCACTAACCAAGCCTTTCTTGTTATCTCTGACTGACTGGATTGGATAGAGAGGCAAAAAAGATGAAAACTTTCACTGTTACTTGTCCCTATAAATTGTTGGATATACAAAAGCTACAGTATTTTTTGTAACGCTTCTAGCAAGCAAACCAACCGCTTAAACTGGAGTTTCGACAGGAAGAGATATAACTAAAAAATAATAACTTATTCAGCTGAAAACCCTCCTAGTAAATTGATCATCGCGTGTGCTTGCTCCTTCCTTTTTCTATCATTCNAGCAAGCAAACCAACCGCTTAAACTGGAGTTTCGACAGGAAGAGATATAACTAAAAAATAATAACTTATTCAGCTGAAAACCCTCCTAGTAAATTGATCATCGCGTGTGCTTGCTCCTTCCTTTTTCTATCATTCATACATAATATTTTTATGGCCTTCCGTCCAACAAATGTATGAGCAGAATTTTTTCCGTTGTCATAAATGGGAAAGTGATATTGCGAAAAGTGAAAGTAATAGAGTAAAAGAAAGTATGTAGAAAAACGGGTTGAAATATGAAGTTATAGAGGTAAGGAGCAAAAAATTGGTTAGGAAATAAAGTGATGGATGGATGAATGACAGAAATGTGCGAGTGTGATGCTGACGATGATTGGAATGGATAATAAGAGTGAGGGAGTATGAAATTTGGAAAGGGAAAAATGAAAAGTTGAGATGAAGATGGGGATGAAGGCAAGCACGGAATAATATTACTGTGGGAATATACTTAATCAGCCATCTCAAAGTTGTCCGAACCTGCGAACGAGGTTCGGAGTACAGTTGGGGGAGAAGAGAAAAAGTGTGAATGCGAAATGTACTCCAAACTTTTACTTCCTGTGCTCAGCTTTGGTTTTTCAAAATGCTTTAAAAACAGTTGTACTCATTGTAATGATGCTAAACTTCTCTGGATTCTACATAATGACGGTTTTATTTTCGTTCATGTTCTTATTTTCAAAAAGTTCTCTCTAAAATTTGATGAGAACACGTTGAGACCAGTTGTACTCTCACTGATTAGACAAGAAAAATAACAAAGAAGGAATTTTTTACGGCCATCGCAAAAAAATTAAAAGGAGTACACTTGGAATTTGGTTCGGAGTACACTTGACAACTTTGAGATAGCTGTTACTTAATACGCATCTGGCTTTGCTGTCGGCCTACTTAAAATTCTGATTGTGATGAAATGAAAAATGTTAGATTAAGAGAAGAGACGTGAGAATGGATCTAATAAATAAAAACGATAATAATTCTGTACTTGTAGCGTTATTTTTTCCTCGCATGAGGAGTGACTAGTGCCGGCAACAGTAGCAGCAGCGTCTTTCCTTAGAGAATGACTCTTTAGGGATACAGGAATACGAATTAGGGTGAATGTTGTTGCTGATGGTGATGGTTATGGTCCGTCTGAATCCTACTAATATAGCCTACAGAATCCTCGGGATTCTATTCCAAAGCGCGTTGGATTTTTTAGCCAAGCAAAGCTAGTAGATAGTGATGATAAGACAGAGTAAGACGGAAAGAGCGTGAAATGAATAACAATAAAAAAGATGGAGAAAGTAGAGGAGAAAACAGAAAGAAATAATAACTGAGTGAAGAAGTCAATACAATGTGTATAATATAAAATGATAAGTGTATAACAAGAAGAAATCTTGGAGAACACGGTTGATGAAAAAGAAGACTACATAGCAGCAGCGGTTTGCTCCAAGTCAAGTAAATAAAAATAACATTTTCTGCCAACAAAACAGAACACTGAACAGATGCCATGAGAGAGAGAGAAAAGAAGATGAGATGATGTTAGAGGACAGAATCAATTCAAGACTGCTGCGAGAGCGAAAGCTCACCAACTCACATAACGTTGTTCCCTTACATCTGTCAATTCCTTGGCAATTTTCTTTGACAGAAAGAAAAAGAAGAAAGAAAATGGGAAGCTCTTCCAGTCTCATGCTGCTTTCTACTATGAAGTCTACCCAGAAAGCAAACTGACTTAACTAGTGAGCTAAAAAAGGAGACGATTGATTCCCGACACGGATCACACGTCAATTTCAAATAACTACATCGTTCTTTCCCTATCAGAAAAAAGAAACAGTGAAAGATGGAAGGATTTCTCAGAAGACAAAGTATATAAAGGCGGAATGAGAAGGAAAAAATGAGGTTCAGCTATAAAAGCAGAATTGCGAGGGGCAAAGAGAAGATAGTCACAAGGGAAACTGTTAGACTGTTAGGAGGATGCTCTCGTCAATAAAAATATTTCCCAGAGATAGTAGAAAAGTAGCAAGGCTATAATAACATGTACTGTTTCTGCAAAATCATACATTTATATACAAAGATTTCATTTCAGTTAAACAATCACCAACAAAATAGTAATCTATCAGTGGAGTTTTGCTGAAATTTAAAGAATAGGGTTCATCTGTTCTATTTAGAGAAAGGAGGATATCAGATCATCCAGTTCTTCAACTCCAGCTACTATATTATCCATCCAATATCAATCCAAACTCTGTTTCTATATGTGTCTGGATGTATATTCATTTTGTATTATTTTTTATTGCTAAAGTAAATGTTTCAACAAAAGACTAAATCTGTTCCTTCAACGGCGCTCCAGCCTTTTTGTTGAGTGTGTATAGATTATAGCCACTTTCACCAACAGTGCCATAACCATACAGACACAGATGTACATATATCAAAACCCCCCTACCCCACTCTAATATTTTTGTTACATGATCTTTCTTTGTATTGTAATGTTCCCCTTTGTCTTTTTATTCCACCGCTAACACAACCAACATCTCTGCTCTTGATTTCCCTGGCTCACAAAATGTAGCAAAAACACAGTCCGATTTTTTTGGCAGAGGGTTACATTTCCTTTTTTATTTCTTTTACTTCTTATCATCATCACCACCACCAATGCCGCTATCAAAAATGAATTCCCTGTTTTGTTTCCCCCTTTCTTATTTATACACGGTTAAGTAAAAGGCACCACATGCCGTGCATGCCTTTCTATTTCCTTCAAAAATAATACATTATCCTTCTTTCTTTTCTCCAATAATATGAAACCATCCATCCTAGTTTTTTCATCATCAGTGACTTTCCAGTTTTTCCACGAGGATATTTCATACATGCATTCTCCTCCGCCCCTTTTTTCCTTTACTATGCATTTCCTTTGATTTTCATGGACTTTCTACCGCTAATATTTTATAGATATAGAGTGGTGGGAGTAGCTTAAAAACGTCGACCTTATATTAAAGGATATTACTCACTATTTCACTTTCCCTTTTTCTTGATATAGTAGTGAGACTTGCTTAACCGTCATCAGAGACCCGCCACTTCTACCAAAATCAGGATTTTGTTCCTGCCGCCACTGATGTTCTATTTCTCATTGAGTCGTTTTAACTTTCTCTTTTTCACAGCTTTCTTGTTGTATTGATCTTGTGTACTGGATAAAGTGAAGGAACACGACAACGAGTATTCTTTTCCAGTTTTTTACAAAGTAAACCAATCCAGTAAACTTCTCACATTGACTATTTAAGAAGAGAGAAAAAAGGGAATCCACTGGATCCAGATCAACTTTCTTTTTATAACAAACATTATTCCAAAAAGTATGAAAGATGCAGTTTGTGCTTGGCCAACAACGGACGCTATACTTTTGGCTTTTTAGTTTCGTGCCTTTCTATCTCTTAAAGCAGTTTTTTCTGCAAGGATGGCTAATGATTATAAAGAATGAACGAAGTGCTTTCACTCAATAGGAAGGAGATGCCCTGCTAGGTTAGGAATTAGGATATAAGGAACCAAAAGTGGAGAAAAACCACCGGAGAATTCCTCCACTTATGATAGTCTGTCATGAAGAATAATCATGATTTATGAAGAATATCGCATACGTTTTCTATGCTTAGACTCTCACTCCATCTCCTTTACTTTGGCTCGCAAAATTTCTGTTGGCTCTTTCTCTTCCCGGCTACGTCTCTCTGAAATGGCTAAGTGCTGACATTGATGATAACTAAACCATTCATGTAAAAAAGGAGAGTGAAAATGAGAAAAAAGACTGAAATGGAATGCAACGGATTGGTATAGGATATAGCTTCCTTTTACTCTTTCTCTCAATTTCTTTTTCTTTCAAGCCACTTTCACTTTTCGCCCATTCATAAAGAAAATTATAGAGATGAGAGAGGACGTAGAGAAGTGTGTTCTTTCTCTGAAGTTTTCTCCATTTTCCTTATAGTTAACCAGCCAAAAGAGGAAAAGACGAAGAAAAGTAACAAGGAAATGATGACAATGGAAATGATTATTATTACGAGCTTTCCACTTTTTCCTCTTATCTAATCTATATATCCTGGAGAATTGAGAAAACGTTTCTTTCTTTCCCTCTCTCTCCTGCATTTTCTTTTCTATATGCGAACCACTACAGCGAGTTTGTGCTTAGCTTTTGTAGTATTTTGAGAAAAGTAAATATACATTTGGCAATTGTCAAATTAGAACTGAGCGGTGGTAGTTTTTGGATTCTGGATGGATCTTGTGTATAGCTTGAGGAGATTTTGGCTAGTGGAGAGAAAGAGGCTATGTCGTTATCAGTTGCGTAAGTTTTTACTTTATTATTCATCTTCACTTTTCTCCTATGTTCCACCACTAAACATTCACTCTTACAACCACCATCACTTGCATTATCCTTCTCATCATCCACCCAAGAAAATAACATGACATGGATGAATTAATGCCTAAACTTGAGAGAGGATTTGTGTACGAAGTAAATATACACTTGTGTAGTTTCCAACCTACGCAAGAGTGTAAGACAGAACACAGTATTTATTATAAAGATTAATCACGTCATCCCTCTTTTTCTTTCTCCTCTCACGCTGCTCCGTAATCATCCCTTTCCCCATCTCAATCCCAATTTTCTTCGTCAAATTACTGTCATTTTTGATACGTGATTTGATTACATTTCCCACCTACAATGAAGACCAAACAGGTTCCTGTTTTTCTAGGAGCGCATATTATGGATTCTACGGGTGCGTATAGTAAAAACCGAGGGAAAATAAACATACTCATTAATATCATCAACATCATTGTTCCTATTTCCGATTACATCATCAAACAAAAAACCTCTGCCATTGTTGCTCCTGGGTAAATGCGATTACACTCTTGTTTACATTTTACATATCGATCTCATTAAACCTTATATTTTATACAAACAACTTTCCCATATGAAACCTGGAATAGGTGATGAAATAAGGGAAACAGTGTTCAATTGCGGAAGCTAAACGCAAGCAACAAGCAGAAGGGAAATCTTTTTTATCTTTATGTTGGCCTTTTAAGGTTCGTAAATGATAATGTTATCGTGCGTTTTTTTGTTTTGTCATTTTTTCATTTTCCACGAACCTTTTTGTCATAAAAATAATGAGTAAAGGAAAATGCTTTTGGCTATAGTCATGTCATAGACAAACATATTCAAAAAGTACAAAGTATTCCTGAACGCAACTAGTTTTCCATTGAACAAATAAGTTTTAAACAAAACTATAAGCCTGGTTTTTCAAACATTTTTATCGTTCAGTAAGTAATCAGTGAAAGAGCAATCAGCAAAAAAGAGAAATTAGTGGAAAAGTGGAAAAAAACAAGTTCAATGAACTGATTAAGTTTCCTGAATCTCGACAAAAAATGTTTCTCTAGTTTAACTTGGTATTTTGTTTTTTCTTATTAAAGAAATGATCAGCACTGCCACCGTCACGTAAACAAATTATATAATTCGGTGGTAGGTTATGGAAGAAAAATAAACAGATTTAAAGTCTGTGTTAGTTCAATAATCCGTCTATTCAAATATAAAGTTTTTAATTTGTTTAAAAAATACGGAAGAAAATTCAAAAATTTTAAACCTGATTTTGTGCATTCATTCATCCTTCTCCTACCGACATTCTTTTTATGTAAAACTTTTTTTTAAGAAACCACAACTGTTTTGTGTCTTTTTCAATTCCAAATGTTTTAAAATCACAGCTTTTTTACAGTTTTTTCCCGTAATAATAATGATTTCATGTGAGCTTATGCTTGTCGTAAAACCTGAAGAAATTCTTTTCATGAGTGGGAATAACAAGGAACCACTGTGAGAGCTGCTCTCTGCTTTTCTTTGAGTCTTTTCTGTAAATAATGCCAAAAGGGAAAACGGGCAAAATGAGAGATATATTTTAAAAAGGACATGGAAAGAAGTTTGTATTTTGTTTAACAAAGTAAAATATCAAGAAACTTCACCTTTTGTCTTTGTAGAACACGAGCTGCCACCTCCCTCCCACCACCATTCAAAATAGTGTTTTTTCTTTTACATTTCTCTCTTATACAACCGTAATGACTTGACACAAAAAACTTTTTCTTGGCTTAATAAGACCCGGAGATTCTTCCGAGGATTTTCATGTGTTTCCTTTTTCTTCTCCTCCTCCTTCCCTC
>JAANSO010002975.1:0-12321 GCA_036507315.1 Lepidocyrtus fimetarius | reverse complement strand
TAGCCAACTGATGATAATATTGTTAGTTGTTAATGTGATGATTGCCAATCAAATGTTTTCTTCGTATAGCTTTTAGAAATAAGGCAGAAAATGGTGGAATATAATACGTTAGTACGGAGTACCCTATTCCTGGCTTTTCACAGGATAAGAAAAATTGTTGAAAAGAAAACATGTTTGTTTGTTGTTACCGCAGCTTTTGTTGACTTTTTTGGCTTCATCGGTTTGGTCAAACGTGGAACGGCTTTGTTTGTAATAGACCTGCAGCAGCAAGTAGAACGCAACGGATTCCTTTAAAAATTGAGAGAAATCTGTGAAGTTTGTGTCCTGCAGTCTCTACAAATAGACTCTTTTTGTTCAGTAACTACTGGTGCGGCTGTTGTTGGTTCATAATCATTTCACAGATTGTCTTATTTTTCCACTTTTACCTCTTGGGATCATTTTAGTCCTTCAATAAATCGCCACTCAAGCTCTATAATATTGCTCCATGGAGCTTTCTCTTTTAAAGCACTCTCTCTTTGACTACATGTCTACTCTTTAAATAAATTCCTACTTGTTCAGAAAGTGTAGCCAGTTCTGCTGCTGGCTACAATGTTTGTTCTTCTGTTGAAAAGAGAAAGATGTAGCAGCAATCAAACACTGACAAAATGTCACCAACAAGTTTCCCTCCAGTGAAGAAGGAGTAGAGTGAAAAAGGAAAAATGCTACTTTTTACCAAGCGGAAAAGTGAGGGTTTAGAAGAAGTTGATCCCTGCATTCTGCCAAAAAATTATCAAAGGATGGGTGAAAGGTAAATGTTTATGGATAGCGGTTACCAGAGGCAGTGGCTTAGTCTAAATGTAAAATTGTAGTAGCACCTTATTCGCAGAGGCAATTAATAATGACAGTTACAAATGTAACTCATTAAAGTTTGTGACGAGGGATCATTTTTCTTAAAGAAAGTTGTCAAGAGTATTCATGAACGTATATGGAATAGATATGTATAGGGAGCTTTTATATAATAAGTCTTAGTAAGTGGAAATACTTTCAGGATTATTTTTCTCGACTCGGCTACCAACACAAACGACGGGCTCAAGGTTTTTGTCAGTTTCGGTTTCTTATAAGTGTCTGCTGACGAGTAGTTCTTACTCAATAATGTTTTTAGCGCGAAGTGAAATGTTAAGCTACACCACTCTCTTACTTAAAGGAATAAAAACGTGACAGGGAAATATATTCACTGACTAAATCAATATTGAAAAGTACTATCATGTGGCATATTAAATTTCCTGGTCCTGGTCTAGTACTTTCTTATCAATTTACATTTCTGACCAAAATCACGTTTGAGGTAGAATTTAAAGTAAGTCTGTCTTAACTACAAATGGTCCATACACCTGTTCAGTTTAGAGCTAGCTAACCAATTTTAGCGTATTTTTCTGAACGTTTTACAGCTAATTAGAATAAGACGATTATGTAACTTGAGAAAATCAACAAAAAGAATGATATTTGTGCTTTGAGAGAAAAGTATGAAAAGAAACAATACACAGTGTAGGAAATCTATTCATAGTTTTGCTTCTCATACCACTTTTTTGTACTAATAATAAAAATCATCAGCACAAACTGAAAATGGGCGGATTGAGTAGAAAAGTTGTAAAGGAAAAGTTTGTTCCATTTCCTGGTACACAAGCCATTCATCTCCGACATTGAATACGTTTTCGTAAAACTAACAATGAACAAACCAGAAGAAAAAAACTTGAATGTTTTCCCTGCTCTTACAAAACTGGTTTTATATTATATTTTTGGTAATATGACATTTTTCTGTCTACATTAACTCGGCACGCTTTCAGCTCTGTTTTATTACAATCTTATACTTTCTCTGCTTTCAATTCCAATGAAATGACGAATATTTTCTATAAACCTGGTTCTTGGTTCTTGCTCACATCATAAAATAGCCTATAAGTTTATACAAATAACGTAGCAGAAGCAATCGACATCAACAACCATATAATTTCTCTTTCACCCTTTTTCCTTTTTCCATCTCCTAATAATACATAATCCTTCACTGTCATAACTGTAAATTTTGTGACGCTTGTGTTTGTAGCTGATAGGTAGGAAATATGTTTAGCCTCTATAAATGAAAGCAAGAAAAAGTTGTGAAACTTTCAGTTTGATTTTCCGCATTTTAGTTTAACTTAAGCTGGAAGCAGTAAAAGTTACTCGAAAAAGAAAGAAAATGTATAGCAGGCGAATTAAAAATATTTTTCCTTATACCAAGAAGGGGATGAAGTATTGTAAAAAAATAAATGCTGCGATTAGTATTTTTCCACTTTTGTCCCCCTTATGAAATTCATTTCTCAAAATAGATAACAAATTTTATACTTAGCCTTAAACCATACACAAAATTATTAAAACTTGACTTTGCTGAAAAAGCAAATAGTTCGTTTAATTTTTTAAATAGAATGTAGGAGGGAAGCAATCAAAACGAAAGCGCGCTTTACTGAAGCATTTTGGTACCTGATGCTATATCCATACAAACTATATTTTCAGTAAAACTCAATTTAAAAATCCCTAGTTTCTTCTTTCTAAATTCACGGAGAGAATGTTTGTTCAATTTGCCCGTTCTATTTTTAGACTGAGAATGAGATGATTATGTTGATTTGCAGTTTCAGCTTAAGATGATTGGCTGGCTAAACAGAAACTGATTTCATTTCATATCAAGTAAAATTGAATGGGAGTTTTGCATTGATAAGTGTTAATACTTTACTAAATAGCATATGATATTTTGAAACATACAGACTTTTCACAGCTATAAATATGTAATTTTAGGAAACTTTTAGTTTCATTACTGCAAACGAATAATTTAAAAATGCTTATGTAATATTCATATTCTACTTTACGCTTTAGCGGATATAGATTGAAAGGAACATGTGTGTAGGTAATTATCACACTTTTGTTAAATTATTGTATTAAAAATCTTTTTCATTTGCCTAAAAGAGTAAAAGATAAAAGTGAAATTAGAATTAGAAATAAGATTTCCCAAAGCTATTCTTGATTAATTTTAAATTAAGGGAGGAATAAATTTAAAGGTATAGAGGTATCATTTTTTCATTTTTATAATCCCATTTTTTAATTTTATATCACAATTATTTAGTGGTAGCTTTTAATGGAAAACTAATGAAACGCAAGTCGACAATTAGTGAGTAAAGATATTCTAGATACATATATGCCACAATCCTGTGTCAGATTTTAATCCTGCTTGGCATGCTATACTGTTATATGGGAAAGTAAAGCATTTGCCTTTCCAAAAACAAAATCGATGATGATTACGGTTTGGATAGAGATCATCATTGACAAAAGCCAACAAACAACAATAGAGCAAAAAGCATCAACAGACAGAGAGTTCATTTTCTATTCAACGTCATCCAAGCATGCAGAAAAATGCTAACCGCCAAATTTTCCCTGAAATGCTGCGTTGTTATGTTGAATTCTCTGAAAGACTACTCCTGGAAAAGGAATTGCACATGATTCAATTCAATCTCGAATTCAATGTTCAACAATCCAACGATAATGCTCAGTTGGATAAAAAGCTACCTTCTTCAAACTAAAACAGGGTATTATTTGGAATAAGCAGTTTCCGGTAGGTGCTTCAATAGCTATTCTACTTAATGCCTTAGCCATGCAATGAAGATAAGCAGGGTAAAAGTTTTTTGTGCATGACTGGGTTTCATCATCTCATTTTAAAACTGCTCAATCATCCACCTCATCCGCACCCATCAATATTAGATTTGCAATTGAGGTAAGAAAATATCTTGCAATCATTCATTTATAACGCGTAAAATCAAATAAATGATGACAATAAGAAAAGTACAATAGTATTCATTTGACCTTTAATACACTGTTCATTAAGTAAAGGTATTATTTATTATGTTTCATTTTATAGACAAGATTATTGTTGAAAAGTCCATTTTACTTTCTTTGTGAAATACAGCACTTTCATCATTTTACCATTTTACTAGCTTTTAAACATCTATAATCGTGTCAAGACTAAGACTTGGATTTTTATTGTCATTTACCGCTAGAATTTCTCTACAACGGAGAATCGGGTAATACTACAACATGGGATTATGGCGCAGGTGGTGATACTTTTAATGATCTCTGCTTAACGATGATGAGAATAATAGAATGGAACTGAAGATGACGAACAAGAAAGTTCAGTTTAGACAGGTTTATTTGTGCGAAAGTTGCAAACAGTAAAGTCTTATTGGTGAAGAGAAACATATCTATCTTCACAACTACTCAAATTGAGCCAGCCTTGCGGTTCATCCTTCTATCATCATCTTCCATTCTTCACAAAATTCTGTTTTCCTTCTCGTTTTCTCATTAATAAGATGTAGTTGCCAGCCACAATTACTTCCAAGCGAATGGTCATAATCCCCTGTTTTTGTATCCTGAGGTCAGGGAACCATAAATTCTATTTTCCTTCTCGTTTTCTCATTAATAAGATGTAGTTGCCAGCCACAATTACTTCCAAGCGAATGGTCATAATCCCCTGTTTTTGTATCCTGAGGTCAGGGAACCAAATAATATAGTACTCCTTATCGAAATTCTACGTAGATAAGTATGCGAGAGAAGAGCAAATTCCAAGTTTGATTAAATCTAAATGCTTTCTCCGTATCCATTTATATTATTTATAAATTTGTGAATTTTTCTAGCTACAAATAAACGTTAATTTTGTGCGGACTTCTAAATGTAAGAATGTATTACCAAATTATCTTTAAGCAATATTAAAAAGGATTATATCTCAGGTACAAGAATGCATAATCTATGCAAATAGGTATTACCTGTTTCATCCTAAGCAGTAGCTGAATGCAATTGTAGGCAACTACTTAAAAGTAAATGTGTTTTTTCTGTACTATAAATTGTGTACTTACTGTGTAGTTAGATGTATTTACTATAGCAATTTTTAAAGCATTAGTTGATTTCATACATAATGTGTCACACATATTATATAGGCTCTTTGTAAACTTTTGTATTTGTTTAAACGTGTTTTTCTTGTTTTATCCCATATCAATTTACATTATCCCGGCATTTTTATTTGATGTAGGTCGTCCGTAGTATGTAAAATAAAAACTGAATGCATCCCTTTGCAAATCTTTCAAAGACTCTTTCCGCTTTTTGTATGCTTCCCTAACAAGAAGATTTCATTTTAAGTCCGGATATATAGCTTCCAGTTGAAAAACTTCTTGCTCAAATTTTGTTATCATGTTAAGTCAGTTACGTTGCACTGTTTGTCCCCACGCTAATATAATGCACAAAGTACTTTTTCATAGCTAAATTGTGAATTAATTTAGGTATATTAATAAAACAGTCAAAGAGAAAGGCAAACGTGTTTTCTCGAGAAACACATACGGTTTGTAATGTATGCGTGCATGGTTCATTGGAATGTGTCGGAATGCCAAACATTCCCTCCCTGTATGTTTCGATTTTTAAACGAGGTACTCACTCACTCACAACCCTCTTCTCTTCCCTGCTCAGATAATGGTTCACTTTTATTCGTCCTCAGCAGCAGTCTTCTTACATTACAAAAGAAAACATTCTTTTGACTATGTTATGTATTCAGTTTTTCTTTCAATTTTCATACGCAGAAAAAATGTAGATTTTTCTTTTAAGAAACGATGATATTTTCTTACTCCTCGTACCCTTATTATGGGAGAGGAGAAATGTTTCCTTTTCTTTTCCATCCACATCCCTGAGCACATTCTTTCAGTCATTCATGCATACTATCCACATTTACTCTGGCCAGGCCTGCTACTGACTTGAATCCAAAAGAATATCAGTACACAAACTAAAAGATGAGGACAAAGATATTTCCTTTCTCTGTGTGCAATGAAGGAGAGAGGATTTAAAGATCACTTTCTTTTTCTTATTCCTTTAGGAAGAAGAATAAGTATATTTAAGAAATCTTCATGTTTGTATGTATTTATGTACGTAACTGCTGTTTGCTCAAGTGCTAGCAAATATCCATTTAGTTTAGGTTTAAGATATTTTGGATCAGTTATACATAATGTGTAGATCTTGTGTGCCGCAATTGTTGGCAAAGGATTCTACGGATGTTTTTGGCTTTGGCAGGGAATAAAGGAAAGACTTTTCTCCTTTCAAGCAAGCTTTTTATAAAAATACAAGTTAAGAAGGCATAGGCTTGTCTTGCTATTTACTTTTTCTTCCTGTACGATTTTTTTATAAATATGACATTCTGTTTTGTATTACTGAACTCTTAAATTTACCATTTTAGTTAAGAAATAAAAGGATTGGACTGGCCAATAGAAGCTGGAAAGTAGATTGGCGTAGCTTTGTAAGAGTGTACACTACATTCTACAGCTATATGCGTAAAGTATGAAAACTGGATGACGTCGTAGAAGGTTATGATTTAATTCAAGTTTTTGAAAAGCATTCAGGCCAGAAAGAAAAAGATTTTTGTAGTTTGTAGGTATATAACTTATATAAGAATGGATACAAGAAAATGCAAGTGGTAATATCACTAAAGGAATCTCAGGAGTATTCCTCTGTAGTTTTCCCAAATGGCATCTGTGTCTATATTCTCTTTCGTACTTTCACTCTCGTTCTTTCCCTTAAAATAGTGTGCAACTTTGATAGCAAAAAATGAAAATGAAATTTTTCTTTATTGTTCTAAAGCTCAAGTTATGATCTTGAGAATATTAAAAAACTTGTACTTTCACTCTCGTTCTTTCCCTTAAAATAGTGTGCAACTTTGATAGCAAAAAATGAAAATGAAATTTTTCTTTATTGTTCTAAAGCTCAAGTTATGATCTTGAGGATATTCAAAAACTGCTAGTGATACTATGCTTAAAATAACCTTCTACTTTATAAAAACGCAAAGTAGGAAAGTGCACAAATAAAGCGAAATATTTTATGTTTAATAATTATATCTTTTTAGCAGTCTTATAATACTATTTCAAATGATTAAAAATGATTGTAATTCTGAATCTTATCTGGCTCTGATTGCAATATTTATTTAAACAAATGCTTATGCAATGAACCTTGATAAAACTTTCATTTAAAATTAACAAATTGAAACAAAAATAGGTAACCACATAGTACAATCTGACACATTGCCTTTTTGATCATATACTGTCAATACTGAAATACTCCGACGATTTAACCTTACCATGAATGCATTTTTGCAGTTTTATTAATTTTAAGGAAGATCATGTTTTATTAGATTACGCAAATTACACCCAGAATTTAAATATTTACATTTTATTAACTAATCTCATCTTTGGTTTTTAGTTAAATTACTTTTTCTAGTTAAAGTGATTGCCCAAAGTAGCAGGGATTTATATTTGTTTATTGAATTTGTATGGATTTCTGATGATAGTTGATAGTTACCTTTGATTAAAATATGAATAGAAGCAATCTCTGGTAATATTATACTGTTTTTACAAAACTTTTGAGGTATTTTAAAAAAAATATTATATTCATATAGGTTTGCTTACACAATCTTGACATTGCAGGAATGTGTAAACGTAGGGTAAAATGTGTACGAACAATATTAGAGCCATGTGCAGAGGAATTACAAAGTTTCTCTTGTAGAAAAGGATTTTCGTAACTGAATTTAGACAACATATTTTAACGTTAAAAAAGCAGGGCGCAACCCTTCTGTTGGAAATCTCTTTGTGCTGAATCTACTTTTTGTTCTTTTTTATGTTTTTTTCACATTCCGCCTCTTCATGCTATCTGGAGTCTTAAGACATTCGACTTGAATCTTTTATATGTTTTAGTTATTCTTCAAAAAGACTCAGAATAAAATAAAAGCCAGCCGAATCCCTTAGTTCCTCAGCTTAAATTCATATAGGGAAATGTGTCTAAATTTATAAAAATGAAGGGAGAGGCTTTGGGGACTGTAACTGGCTCATACAAAAGGGATATACATATTCATTATTTTTAGTTCATTTAGGATTTCACGAGAAGAATGCGGCCAGCAGGGAAAGTAGCGAAACATCTTCCCGCTTCTCCATTTTTCCCTTGTCGAATAAAATTATATAAATACAATATTTAAAAAGGGTTTAAGCTTAATTTAGGCCATTCGTTTTATGACAAGCTGAATCTATAAAGCAGGCATATATGAAAATGGAGCTAACAATAAGCTTAGCAATAGTGACAGGGTAAGAAAAGAAGCGAGAAAAGAGGAAAGTGGTGGAAAAGCTTTAAGTAATAATGTACTCCAACATCATCATCGTCATTATTACTATTATTAGTATTTTTATTATTATATTTTGTTGTTGCTTTAACTAACTCCTCTGCTACTCACTCCAAGTGAGTATTTGCATCACTACCAATGTAGTAGTGTGTGCATACAGGTTTTTATTTTTATGTGAGCGTATTTTCTCTAAAGCTTCGACAAACAGAAAAGAACAAAAAAGAAAGTAGCCATAGGATAAATTTTAACTCAAGTTAACTCTCCAGCTTTATTTCAGCTCCTTTACGTGCAATTCTTGGCTTCTCCTATTGCCGTGAATTAAACTGGTCTGCCAGTAGATATCTCCCCGGCTTTCATTCCCATTCCGTGGATAGATACGATAATAATGACCGCGTAAAGTTAAGTGAAGTGGTACTGGCTAGCTAACTTTACTAGATGACTCGACAGCTTCCACTATGAATTCCTACGCGCTTATAAATGTCCCATACGTATCTATATCTCCATTTCATCATTTTGTTCTGGAGTATTTCATATTGCTTATGTATGTACATCGTTGTATGTGTATACATACATGTGTGAACTATTGAGCCCACAGCAGCTTTCACTTTCTAACTTTCTCTTCTTTAACTATCCATATCGATCTTGCGAGAATCTGTGAAACCATCAATGTCAGTTCTTTCTTTGTGCAAGATTTCGCTGTACTCCTCCAGTAGGTAAAATAAAAACGGTGGTGGTGATGCAGTAGTGGTATATACGTACTACTATTACCATGTAGTTAGTTCCCTCTTTTTCATCTACATTAGCTTTTCTCCTTTTGCTTTATTCTTGTATATCAGTGGATTCTACTGCTCAATTTCTTTGCGAGAAACCAAATATTACTTATAAAAGAGAGAATACATCCTTGATTTGGTTTTTTCTTCTTTTTTTATATGGTTGGATGCAAAAGGTGCCTTATTGCTTATGGATTATGTGCGGCTGCTGCTTGCTGATTCTGCTTGTTTTACTATAATAGTAACATTCCTTTGTTCAATCATCCTGCACGGGAACCATTTGTGAAACGGATCTTGTGCAGATAGAAAAAAATGAACTTTTTGTAGCGATATGGTATTGTCTTGAATTGCTCATTTTTATAGCAACTTTACGGGTTTGAATTCAATAGCAAACCAAGTAAGACCTGTTTTCTAGATAGAAAAAATGAACTTTTTGTAGCGATATGGTATTGTCTTGAATTGCTCATTTTTATAGCAACTTTACGGGTTTGAATTCAATAGCAAACCAAGTAAGACCTGCTTTCCTTGCTGACTGCTTTGTTTTCAACATAAATGATTTTTCCTGGAATGGAGAAAGCAACTGCTTGGCAATCGCCACTATCCTCATTTTAAATTGCCAGCTATGCTTTACTCCAAGCACAAAAAGTAGACTGCTTGAAGCCAAAGTTAGAAATTGGGATTAGGTAGATTGACAGTTTGTTTCTTCAAGTGTCCCTCGATAAAGCGCTGTTGTAGGTTTTCTCTTTTCTTCATTCTAAATATCTGCATTTACGCCAAACCAAACTTTGTTATTCCACAAACCACTAATAAGGGGAACATTTTTTTAAAAACGTCTGGTGTAAAAAATTCTTTGATTCAATTTATTTTACGTTGTTTTACAATGAGATTTGGAATCTTGTCAATCAAGAAGAAATTTTACCTACAAGTGCGAAAACAAGTAATTTTCGCTTTTAACCATGCTTTTTGTTTGCTCATTCAGAGTTCTAAAAGTACACTATGGATTTATTTACGTAAAGGCTGACAAAGCAAATATTTATGATTTTATACATTTAAATATTAATATAGCGCATGTTAAGTACATGACAGTTAAATTAAAATGTAGTAAATCCTTGGGATACTTCTAGGATTATGGCAAAAATTTGCAAAGGTTGTTTTTAAATTTTTATTAGGAACATTTTTATTTAGAAAAAAAGTCTGCTTCAAGTAGTTTAAAATTTAAAAGGAAACATTCCAAAATACAGTAAAATTGCTTCACTTTCAAAGTTTAAAAGCTGGCTTGCAATAAGCCTAACCTTCTCTATGATCTAAAATACCTAAGTAGGATTGTTGGAAGAGTAAAGTGGATATGATAAATATCTGACGAAATGA
Source organism: Lepidocyrtus fimetarius (assembly GCA_036507315.1). Classification (NCBI taxonomy): domain Eukaryota; kingdom Metazoa; phylum Arthropoda; class Collembola; order Entomobryomorpha; family Entomobryidae; genus Lepidocyrtus; species Lepidocyrtus fimetarius. Next base: position 1,992 of record JAANSO010002975.1, on the reverse strand, counting down.
AGAATAGAAATGAAAATGATGATAAAAACATGAAAGTTAAATAAAGCCTTTTTCCTTGGAAAATCCCCTTCTAAATAAACACATTGTCAGCTTCCATTAAAATATTTTGATGAATGAGTGTATTTATATGAGGTATATTTGCAAAAGATATTAAAAGTTCACGTTTATTTTAAGGATTTACTTGCTTCACAACAGAAAATTAAGTAGGTAGATAAGCATGGCAGAACTGCAGAAAGCTGTGTAAAAGGAAACTTTAGTTTTTCATGTTTCTGTTTTACTTTCTATCAATAAAATTTGGTTTTTATTTGCCTCTTATGTTTGCATTATTGTATCATGGAACTTATAGAAGGTTTGCAACTTTTGTGTCCATTGTAATTCGAATTGAAGTTTTTGAATTCATTAGTGAATCCAAGTTTCAATGTAATACTTGACTTAAACCCCACACACTACCAAATTTACTCACTTTTGGAATGCTGAATGAATTAATGGATTTAAAAAAGACAAAACACAAAGGGGTTACTCGACCTGAAATACAAACATTTTTGCTTATCAGACCACGAATGACTTATCAGATACGAGCTTAAAAATTTAGATACGAGCTTAAAAATTTTATTTATATTTTTAAACTGTTCATACAAGTCAGTAATTTATTGATTCCATAAAAATGCTTCGTTTTTTAAGGATTTGCTACATTGTTGTAGGCTTTAAAACTAAATAAAATTACGTGTTGTTTGTACTAATCAAGTTTAACAACTCACGTTTTTTAAATACAATGATACAAGTATCTAGACGTGATTACTGTCTGTAGACATACATGTTTGAATTTTTGGAAATTGTTAAAATGTTACTGAAATCAGCAAAATATGGTTTTCTCAAAAACATCCTAAGGCTAAAATTTCTCTGGTTCCCAGTTATCCATCTTGGCAGTCCTTTTGATACTCACATGCTCATGTACACAACAACGGTGAAAATAAGTGGCTGAAAAGGACACAAACGTATCATCTTTGTACACACGATCATTTAGTTTCAAAAAGACTCTCACGATCAGGGCAATAGATATAATATACTTTGCTCACGATGAACTTTTCTTCTGGTCGTAATGTTGAAGCCCTGAACTTGTGTTCATTTTCTTTCCATCAGATATTTATTTTGTCTCTCTCAATGAAGCGATTTTCAAATGTGGCCTAGTTTCGCTGGTAAAAACTACAAGAGGTTTAAGCACAAGAAAATTAGAAGGGAATAGAATATCAAGAGGAGTAGAAAGGTTCTGTGAAGTCGATGAAAGCAACTAATGAAATAGAGCGATTTTCCAATTTAATCTTCTTCGAGAGATCTTCGGACTTAAGAATATTACATTACCAGATGTATACATTAAATGAAGAAATAAACCTTTTTTGTAAACATATTGAATTTAATATATTATAGAATTAGCTAACATCCCTCTTTTAGTGTGGAAATTTCAGTGCACCGGCTACATTATTTATCTTGCAGTGTATTCTACAAAATGATGTGCTAACTAAATAAATGTTAGCTATTTTTAATATGCATTCCATGTTCATACGTCATCGGGAGAATCACCTTCTTTTTTCACGGAAATACTGGGAAACTGGATGTTTCTTTCTTTACTTTCACCATGTGGAAAGATTTCGGCTATGCAATTGTACTGGCGCAGGGACGATATGAATAACTTTAGCCTGACTAATACTACTTCTAATTTACTTTGCTCTAATTTCTCGAGCTTTTTAATCAGAATTATGCAATACATCCGGTTTCATTACTACTAGCGGAATGAAGTTGCCTACGCCAAGGCATCAACACAAGAACACATTTATTAGAGGATGCATATGTCGTACATCATTATCCATATCTACAGCGTTATATCCTTTACTTGTATAATAAATTTTACCAAATATTTTTTGTTTTATCGAATTCATTCTCTAGAACTACTATATTATTTTACTGTTAGGGATGGCGCAAAATTATTAATTTTTG
>JAANSO010002974.1:0-12323 GCA_036507315.1 Lepidocyrtus fimetarius | reverse complement strand
GGTCCTCTATTTTGCTTTGGAGTTTGATCATCTCGTCGATTTTCTTGATTATCTGATCAAAGAGGTTCGCAATTGCCAAAAAAATTGATTAAAATAATTAAGTTTTGACTCTTCAGTTTGTTGTTAAATGAACCTTAATCGGTTTTTTACTTTGTACAGGATCAGTCTAATTGGGGCCAATATTTCATAGATAGGATTTTGGTTCAAACAGTTTGGATCTGCTTGTTTGGTCGTGTTTTATACGTAATGCTAAACACATTCGAAAATAAGTGGGACCAGCCTTGGGAAGTTCATTTCGAACTTTTCTTTCTATTGCTTGCCCCCGGGTTAGGCTCCATTTTGATCCCATACCGCATCTTCGAATTATTCTTAGTGTGGAACTATTGCAGAGCTTCTACTGCTGCTCTTGTGGAAAATACTGGAGAGTTGGAAACCCAAGAGGATCTCTCTCCGGATGGAGCTGGTGTGGCAGCAGAACTAGCGGAAGTTAGTTGTGACAAGGCATCACTCGATGAAGATAAGGAAGAGGGACTTATTGAGGTTGTAGCAACATGAGTTTAAATTTGAGCGGATGGAGTTAAATATGAATAAATTCTAATTAAAAAATGTAAAACAGTAAACCACAACAGTTACTTATTTGCACCTAACCAATCTATTTTTATTATTACTCAGTTCTACAAACTTTTCATTTTCTTTAACGTGAATATCTAATATTAACTTTCACTTACTTTGGTGTGGCAGTTATTGTCCATTTGGCATCATCTCTGTCTATGACAGTTGAATTATCTCCACCAAACCCACTACAACCTGTAAAGAATAAAATAATTTGGCTTTCATTTCTAATTGGTGAAACCGTTAATTTAAACTTATAGTAGTATTATTACCTGCGTCTTTTGACTGTGTCACTAACTGGGCGCAATTCACACTCGCAACAAAATCGCATTTTTCTCCTTCTGCCCCCGTTTTCAGTGAATACTCCTTGAAATGATATTCTTCAGGTGTAATCGCCATCGCTTTGTAGATATCCATTATGGGACATGCAGGATTTGTATTGCTGGGGGTTACTTCGAAACAGGTTCTTCTGGATTCACTTGCTCCAAGCTTGGTATACACTAAATCAAATCGTCCAGGTCCGAAATATAAAGCTGAGCGAGGCTTAGACCCGACTTGGGGAGCACCCCTATGCACTCGACCTACAAGGTTTGGCTGATTGAACCACACCATTTCGTGATCTTCTAAAACCTGTATCGAACCTACGTCTTTCAACTATAAAATGAAATTATATTTAAAAATTGAATATTTTTTGGTTTTTTATTGCAATGTGAATGTAAATACGCCATACGCAAGGATTATAGATACAAGATGTGAATTTAGGTGAATTTATCACCAAAACTGGGCCTGCAAAGTGGGTTCCTTGGTGAACTAGGTAACTATTGAAGTAACAAAACTTTTAAAATATTAAAATCTCAAGTTTAAATTGAATCTTCAGCTTACCTTCCGCTTGCGCAAATTTCCCTTGTAAAACGAAAGCGGTCGACTTCATTTTTATTCTCAGGATAGATATTATCCACGTCCCATTGCTCAATTTTCTTATTAGTATCCGTCATAAGCGTTCCAGTGTTTCCATAAGGTCGGAAATTAATAATCTCCCCTTGCGTTCCACTTCCAAAAGCACGCACAGCGATATAATTGTTTTGCTTTGCATTATCATTCCAAGGGTCAAAGACGCCAGCTTCCGCATTTTGCAGAATGATAATGTGAAGGACGCAAATTAAACGAAGTAAGTTTAAATTAGCCATTTTGCTATCACCATTCATGTCGAATGGTGCAGGTTTATCAAACTTACAGAAAAACAGAAATGCTTACGATTAGCATTGATGCTTTTGCGCAAATTTAATATTCTGCACCATAAAAGTAATCATAAAAGTCATCTACGCTCATAAATTTTACTTATTTGTCATTAAGAAGTAATATTTGCACTGCGTCATGCGACTAACCATAAAATTAGTCTTAGGAAAATGGTAAACAATAGTCGATTTATGTACATCCGGTCTATTTTAATATTACTTACAATTAGATTAGGAAACAAAAATTTGTCATAACAAATGTCTACTCTTTGAGCAATAAATGTATCTAAATATCAGTCATCAGTCCAACAAAAATGTCAATGATGCAGTTTAAGCACTCCAACAATATTTAATGCTTACATTTTACAAAATGCAACTCTGTAAAAAGCTTTTAAATTTTTTCTATTAACTCGCCAAATCACCATTTTAATTATTTGATTGCTCCTCCCAACGTTGAAAATTTAATAAATTGGTTTCAATGAGAACCAACGCAATTGAGTGTAACAATTTATGCAAAATTTTAATAAACATTCATTTCATAGTTATGAAATATCTAGCCAATATTATTATGTTTATATAGTATTTACTCACATGGAACGGGTGTTTTTATAGGAATAAAATAATTTACACCAAAGGAGTGCAGATCAAGTTTAAATTCCAAAACAAAATTTTTAACTTGCTGAAGTTCCCATGGGCCAACTTGTGAATATAAAAGGTTTGCTTTAACCCAGTCTTTTTCCTCGTCAGTTAGGTAGCTGGACCCTACTTTAACACTCTCAATAGAAAAAATAGTATCGGATGTTAGCTTAACGTAATTCACTTCAATGTTGTAACATTGTTGTGGAAAAATTATAGCATATTGTAAATACAAATCTAAATTTTCTTCGGTTGTCATCACGTAAATACTTTTAAGGTAAATATTATTCTTAACTTTTACAAAGGTATTGTTTTGCGATTGCAAAAACAAAGTAAAGTATTTTTCTATAGCAGCATGTAAATTCGCAGGTGTAGACCTCCTCTCTTCCGCAACTAATAAAAGGTCATTAACTATTGACATTTTCAAAACGTCTTGGCCTGTATGTCTTACAGCTATTTGTAGACCTGTATTGGCTTTAAATGCGTTCTTGTATGCATATTCCAAGTTTAAAGTCACTACAAGGCCATGCTTAAAAGTTAATTTTAAAGGCATTACCGTCCCATACCCATCTCTACTATATCCTATACCATAATTTGGAATGGATAAGACTAAATTTATTTCTATATATATATGTTTCCTATAGACAGCCAAACGGCTTGACCGATTTTAACCATATTTGGCACACGAATGCACCTGCACCCAAGGATGGTTTATAGCACACGTCTGGTATCATTATGGTGTCTGTTCACCCGATAGAGTCGATTTTGGTGAATTTTAAATTAAAAAGCTTCGTTTAATCAAATACGTACTAGAAGACAAGATAAGCCAATGGCGATGTACTATTAGGGTCTTAATGAAAGGGTTAGTTATATATTAGGCGCGTTTAATCTCCATACGTTTCCACCTAATTTTAGACATTTGAATTAAATAGCTGAATTCATACGTTAAAGCGATGTTTAACTATATGCATTATTGAACTCATATGTAAATTAACGCAGTACTATTATGTGATGCAAATGCGTAATTTGTTTTTATTTTCGGCGTGTTTAACAAGTTTTTAATAGTTCTAATTTATATACAACCCACTTTTAATGTTTTTCTTAAGGAGTTTTGATATGCACGTATGTATTATTATTTAGTATGGCAACCGATATTTAAGCTTGAAAATTATTTACCTAAAAACTAGAAATGAATTTAAAAAGCCTTTTACCTACAGCATAAATCACGTTTAATGTGAAAATTAGTTTAGTGCGTGCAAAAGCAAGAAAAAAGTGTTTATAAAAAGTGTCAATAGCTGAAGTGAAAATTTGCCAAACCTCTGAATTTCTACGATTGTATCGAGTAAATTTACAGATCTAAGAAGTAAACTATTAAAGGTAAGCAGCATAGAGTGGTTATGATGCAGATTATACTTAGTTGTGCTTTATTACTGTCATTGTTTAATTTTTTATTTAGTTAATTTTCAAAAATTTTGGATGCAAAGGTCAAGAACTAATCGCTTGATTAGTGGATAGTCGTTAAAATTAAAATTTATTTTGTGATACATATAATTAAAGTAAGTTTTTATTAAGAAATGTAATTAAAACAAATAATCTATGTATATAATTTAACTTGATACTGACAATTGCTTATAGAATATGCCGCCAAAGAAGTCCTCGATTGGCAGAGGCACAAGGAAAGCAATTCAAACAAGTTCATATAGAAATAAAGAATCATCATCAGAAAGGAGAAATAGACTGGAACAAATGCGGAACAGAGCAGCATTATCTTTGGAGCTTGAATCAGAGAAACATCGAGACTTGCGATTAGAAGATTTAAGAACTATGGCAAACAAAAGATTATTGCGTGAGTCATCTATTGATCGAGAATTGAGATTGTCGGACTTAAGACAACGTGATTTAAAACGAAAAGAACTTGAGACGTCAGAAGAAAGAAACTTAAGGATTGAGAAAGCAAGAAAAAACTTGGCTCTGAGAATTGAACGGGAGACTTCTGCTGACCGAGTTCTAAGATTGTCAAATGCCAGGGAAAGGTCAGCATCTCAATTAGCAAATGAAACGCAGGAAGAGCGAGGGGTGAGAATATACAATTTGAGAACCCGAGCTGCAAAAATCATTGCAGAAGAGTCTGACCACGAGAGGGATCTACGTTTGCATAAAAAAGGAAGATTAAACGCTGATGTTTTAGCTAAAGAAAACGAGGCTCAGAGAAAACAAAGAATAGAAAATAATCAACAAGCAAAACGTCATCGAATAGAAAAGCTAACCCGGCTCATGCAAGATGTTTCAAAATATTCAAACCTAGAAGAACATGACGTGATTGAATACTACCTTGGCGAAATGAATGATCAATGCGAGTACTGTGGATCTTTAAATTTTGCGGCTGAGCATACCAAAGATAAGAGTAATGTTAGAGGTTTTTCTCAGTGCTGTGGAAAAGGAAAGGTTATGCTGACTTCATTATTGCCTTATCCGGATACACTTAAACAGCTTCTAAAAGGACATCATCCAGAAAGTAAATGTTTTAGGGACAACATAAGATCTATTAACAGTTCTTTTGCTTTCGCGTCAATGGGTGCCGACTTAAGTTTACCAGCTGGTATTGGTCCATATTGCTTCAGGATTCAAGGACAAATTTATCATCGGACTGGAACTTTGCATCCTGAGGAAAATGAAAAAAGGAAATTTGCTCAGCTTTATATTCTTGATGATGAAACAGCAATAGCAGAGCGTCTTTCGTTAGCAGGAAATAGTAATGTTAGCTCTAACTTAATGAAAGTAGTTCATGGAATTATGACGTCAATTAATTTGTTGGGAAAGTCGTACAAAATGATGTATGAGGTTGAGCAAGAGTGTATACTTGCAGCAGAAGCTAATGGACTTGAAGTTCCGGAAATTTCAATGGCAATAAAGCACGATAGAAATTTGGACAACAGACGTTATAATGCAACAAAAGCAAACGAGGTGGCCGTGATATTTGAAAATGCCGATGGGGAACCTCCGTTTAATAGGGATTTAATCATTCATTTAAGACAAGGACTGGATGAGTATAAGACAAAACCTATCAGCATTTTAAATGAAAACTTAGATCCCATGGTTTACCCCTTATTGTTTCCAACTGGTGAACAAGGATGGGGGCCTACACTCAAGTGCAGTAATGGATCTCGCGTAACTCAAATGAAGTATTATCAATACCGATTGGCAGTAAGAAATAACTTTAATCAACTTCATCACGCCGGACGCTTATCTCAACAATACTGGGTGGATTCTTATGTACGTATGGAGGCTAACAGATTGAATTATATTAAACAAAATCAGCCAAAACTAAAGGTTGAAAACTATGACGCACTGATGGATCATATTGCTGCTAATTCAAATGCGAATGAATTTGGGAATCCAGTAATTTTGCCGTCAAGTTTCGAGGGAAGCCCACGCAATATGCACCAAAGATATCAGGATGCAATGGCTATAGTCACAAAATACGGTAGACCAGATTTATTTATCACTGTAACTTGCAACCCTAAATGGAAGGAGATTGAGGATAATTTGGATGGTGAGGATGCTCAAGATAGACCTGACATTGTCGTGCGAGTTTTTGATTTAAAACTGAAAAAAATCTTAGAAGAAATTAAATCTGGACTCTTTGGCCAAATTGCTGCAATGGTGTACGTGATTGAGTTCCAGAAGAGAGGTTTACCACACGCTCATATATTAGTAATTTTGAGTCAAGATTTTAAGCTTAAAACGGAAGAAGATATTGATGAATATATTTCCGCGGAATTACCTGACCCGGATAAATATCCCCGTTTATTTGAAGCAGTATCTAAACATATGATACACGGTCCGTGTGGTATACTAAATCCAAAACGCGTTTGTATGGAAAATGACAAATGTCAAAAGCAATTTCCAAAAGATCTATGCGAATTTACCAGGAAAGAGGTAAATGGATACCCATTATACCGTCGTAGAAAAACTGAAGCAGTCACAGTTCGGAATAAACCTGTGGACAATTCTTGGGTGGTTCCATATAACCCGTATTTACTGTTAAAGTTCAACTGTCATATAAACGTGGAATCATGTGCATCCGTAAAGGCGGTCAAATATCTCTTCAAGTATGTTTACAAAGGACATGATTGTGCAAATTTGGAAATAAAAAATTATAATGAAACTGTGAAGTTCGTTGATTCCCGATATGTAAGTCCACCTGAAGCTGCTTGGCGTATTCGTGGTAACCTGATGCATTGGCAAAGCCATCATATTGAGAGACTTGCAGTTCATCTATCGGGAAAACATTGGATATTTTATGAAGAAAATCAGCTTCAAGATAATCCAGAATTTGTCGCAGAAAGGGCTAATCGTCGTACTTCCACTCTTTTAGCATGGTTTGAGCTCAACAAGACAGATTCTAATGCACACAAATACTATTACCGAGAAATCCCTGAGTACTATACATTTAATGGATTCAATTGGAGTTTGAGAGTTAAAGGAGGAAATCGAACCATAGGTAGGATGTATACTGTAAACCCAAGGGATGAGGAAAGGTATTTTCTACGCCTTCTTCTACTTCATGTGAAAGCCGCAACGTCATTTGAGTTCCTAAGGACCTATCAAGATGTATTGTATAAGACATTCAGAGACGCAGCCAAAGCTAGGGGTTTGCTATTAGATGAATCAATTTGGCGGGAGACAATGTCAGATGCAGTTTTATTTTCAATGCCATCACAATTACGAAACCTTTTTGCTTATATTTGCGTGTTTGGACCGCCAGGTCAATGCAAAAAAGAGTTATGGGACGAGTTTAAGAAAGAAATGGTAGAAGACTATTGTCATTTTCTTCACAACTCTAATGGGGATTGTACTAATTGTGAGTACTACGCTCTGAAAGATATACAAGACGTGTTAGTATGTCATGGTTTTCAATGCAGCAATTTTGGAATTCAAAATCCACCAAGTAATCTACCCTCCTTTGAAGGATTTCTGGACTTAGATGAACAAAAAAGACTTGGAGTAGAGATGCTAGAAAATGTGATGAAAGTAGAGTCCCAACGGATTGCATATGAAAAAATTATCGCTTCGGTTAAAGGTACTTCGCCCATACGTAACACATTCTTTGTAGATGGCCCAGGTGGTAGTGGAAAAACATACTTATATAAAACGTTAATTGCGACTCTGAGAGGACAAGGATTGCATGTTTTATCATCAGCAACAACCGGAATAGCAAGCAATCTTCTACCTGATGGAAGAACTATGCATTCTTTATTTGGATTACCGGTTCCGCTCAATGAAACCTCTGCATCAAGATTATCCTCTAAAACTCAAGCCGGGGAAGAGATGAAAAAAGCAAACTTGCTGATATTGGATGAATGCACTATGGCGCCCCATCATGCTTTGAATGCGATTGAGAAGATGTTAAGGGACGTAATGGAAAACAGCAAACCATTTGGTGGGAAAACAATTGTATTGGGTGGCGATTTTCGTCAATGTCTATCAGTCATGAAAAATGCAAAGCAAGCAGCCATAGTCCAAGGTTCAATAAAATCTTCACCAGACTGGGGTCGATTTGAAACTTTAAAATTAACCAGCAACATGAGATCAGTTGACAATTTTTATTCCAATTGGTTAATTAAATTGGGGGATGGAACTCTAGAAAGCAGCTTAGGAAATGATTTAGTTGAAATTCCTGATGATATGCTATGCGAGACTGACCTTGCTTCATTCGTGTTTGGAGATATTCTAAGTCCCAGTGACATGGAAAAATACACAGGTCGAGCAATACTTTGCCCCAAAAATAGCAGTGTGGACGTTATGAATTACAAAGTATTAGAGAAATTAGATGGACAAGTTGTCACTTATTACAGTGAGGATGGAATTGAAACAGACAATGAACAGGATCGTAATAATTACCCAACAGAGTTTCTAAATTCATTAAATCCCTCTGGAATGCCTCCACATTGTTTAATGCTAAAAGTTGGAGCAATAATAATATTATTGCGCAATTTAAATACGAGAAAAGGATTGTGCAACGGGACAAGGGTAATTGTAACCTCTTTAAGTCATCACGTAATTGAGGCAAAAATAATCAATGGATCAGGATCAGGGGAAGTATGTCTCATTCCAAGAATTGAACTATGCCCATCGGAAACTGGCCTTCCATTTAAGCTTAAACGACGACAATTTCCGGTAAAGCTCGCTTTCGCTATGACGATTAATAAATCGCGGGGCCAAACACTTGAACGAGTCGGCCTTTACCTTCCGGAGCCCGTCTTTGGACATGGCCAGTTATATGTGGCGTGTTCTAGAGTTAGAAGGAGGTCAGACATTAAGATTTTGATTGAGGAGGGACCTTTGCAGGGAAAGCTTATAAAGAATTCTGATCAAGTTTTTACAAAAAACGTTGTATATCGTGAAATTTTTTAATATATGCTACGCACAATGATTCTTTTTAGTTTTTACAGTAATGTAAATATGAAACTGTATGATAAGTATATCTGAAAATAAAGAACATAATAACTAACTTTTACTAAGTTAATCAAACCTTATATATTTATCAATTAGGAAGTGTCAATGTTTTGCAAAATGGTTTCTATGAAACTAATAGTTATTACCAACAAAATAGAAATCAGTTACTATTTTTTAAAGCATAAAAATCAATATACACCTGTCAATATACGGTCAATATACACCTGTCCACAATTCAAGCCTTTATCGTGTTCCAGAATATCCTATCCGCGCAGGAATTTTTATTCCCATCAGAAATGTTCAGATAATTGGCGAACAAGCAGATGAACGAGAGATATTGCAGTTGTTGGGTGAACTTGGAGAGGAGGTAGGAATGGAGAGGGAGGCGGAAATGGGGTTTGAGGAGGGTGAGGAAGAGGAGGAAGATGTGGACGAGGAGGAGATGGACGAGGAGGAGATGGAAGAGGAAGGGATGGGTAGATTAATGGAGGCAGAACACCGGCCAGACCGCTTAGAGCCACCTCCACCTGAGGAATCTAATTTAGATGATTGGGATGGAGATAATTGGTAGTTTACTATCAGTTCAATTCCTATTAATGCACCCTTACTAATTCTATTGTTCAATCAAACCAACGGCCCTTTTAAGGGCCACCCAATTGTACGAAGAGCAAAAACCATTAAATTAAATTAACCTGATAAATTAGAATTTGTTTTATAGATAAGAATCCCGAGACGACAGGATCGGGCCCCGTTTCTCGTTTACAATATTCTCCGGTAATTGGAGTAGCATTGTCATCTACAAAGGTAATAAATTTGTTTCGATATTGATCAGGTTGTAAATCTTCGGTAATAATAAATTCAAGGTATGGCTCCTTCCCTAAAACCAAGTTGCCTTCGTGGATTGATAAGTATTCATTCTTTCGTTTTACAAGCCAGCGATTATTGTCTGACTTAACAAAATTCCATTCCAAATCATTTGCTTTAATTGCTGCGTTATTGGTGAATTTAGCAAGGCTGCAATAACGTGTTTTTGGGATATATTTTGGTGGGAGAAAGTCCAATTCCAAGCCATTCTCATCGATGATAAATAAACGATAACTTTCTTCGGGAAATATTTGCACATCCTTAATTGAAATTGTTGGGTTCACCACACTTAAAAATTGGAATAAAAATTGCGGGTATTAATTACAATCAGCGTTGGCATTTGTGTCGAAATAGTTTGAAATGTTTCAAATTTTTGTTTCATTTTAGTTCAGTGAAATGTAACTGAACTAAAAGTTTAGTTCACGCGCTTTTAGTTCAGTTCAGTTCAGTTCAAGCAGTGAACTAAATTGAAATAGTTCATTTTTGTTTCACTGCTTTGACACAAAAGTGAACCAAAGTTGAACTAAATTTGAACTAAAACCCTCGAGCTTGTGCTTTCCTTTGGGTTGTAACGAGTAGTGAGCGCAGTGAGAAGCACAGCAAAGCTTAGGTGAACTAAAACTGAAACAAAATGAACCAAATTTGAACTAAAAATGACCTAAAATGAACTGAACTGAACTGAACTAAAAGCAGTGAACTAAACTGAAATATTTCACTTTAGTTCACACCCTTTTAGTTCAGTTTGTTTCAGTTCAGCTTAGCTCAGGCGCGTGAAATGAACTGAACTGAACCAAAATAAACTGAACGAAACAGTTTGAAATAGTTCAAACTGAACCAAATGCCAACGCTGCTTTTACGTAAAACAAAAGCAGTTTGTATATCATTGAAACTAAATAATACGCAGCCTACGTCTTACCTTATAACTTTGTTTGACTCTTAACGATAGTTTCCTCCTTAACGGCCACTTTCAAGACGGAGATTAAAAAGTAAAATGTGCACAAATTGACAAATTTATTTACAAAAATACTTTGCACTTTAATTATTTTAAAGAAACATTTATATTGCCACTTTTTGATTGCTTTACATTTTTGCAAGATTTATAAAAAATGGCTGGTTGCCTATGAAACCATTCAAAAAGCCTGCATCAAAAAATTCAGTAGCGGAGGAACCGCCGTGTTTCTTCCAACATGTAGCACAACTTGATTCAGACTGGGAAGAGAAATGGGACTATGCGTAGCTTTTACCAGATTTACCATTCTTCATGTTTTCCTTGCAGAAGAAGAACAACTTGGGACGAAGGAAAGTAGTCTGGCCCTCTCAGTTTAAGTAAGCGTTGCATTTTCAGAAACGTTTCACCCAGTCTTTTTTGCAAGTATTTTTCTTATTCAAAAGTCGAAAGATTTTTATGCAAAAACTGAATAGGTTGTCAACCCAGTCGAATATTTTAGCGCCTAAAAGAATAAAACGGACAACTTGAATAAATTATTGATGTCGATTCCAAATTTTATTTGATTTATTTTGTATAAATGCAAAACTGAATTTTCAGGAAATATCGAGAAATAAATAATTTTGTTGTTGATTGTTTATCTGCTTTCTTTTGTTTCTTTACGTTTTACCAGAAATCCTGAAATATTGCCAAGTGTCAACCACTCCAGCATAGCTTGCATTAAAACTGGAGCTAGTTTTTAGCCATTGCAATAAACTGGATGGCAGATAGTTCCAAAGGCTTACAACAAAACAGTCCTGACGCCGTTATTCCTTTTCTGTTATGAAAATTTTGTAAACATTGGGATCGGAGAACGGAAAAGATAAAATTAATGTTTCTGTCTATGCTTTTATTGTTCATTTGAAAATTATTTCGAATTTTACATCTGCCATTTCTCACGATTTTAACCAGAAACGATCATTATTTTAAACTTACAAAAACAAATTTCACAAAACTCTTCCAACCACATAATTTTGATCATTTGGATACTGGTATCTTTCACTTTTAATATATTCGGCAACCGCAACGTTGATAAGGGCTTAGCTAATCAGGATTACTTACTCATGTGGATTACGACGGGTTAAATGGAGCTCGTTAAAATATTTCCAGGGAAATTATCCTTCAAATATTTAAAGATCGTAGCGGTAAACTAGAATGCAGTATTTTTGCATTTTAAGCCGTACTTCTGAAATCAACGAGGAATTGCTTCAGTTTAACACTCCAGAGTCTTCTTTTCCCCGCAACTTCCGTTTCTCCACTTCCTCTGCTTTCACATAGATCGTTAAAAATTTAAAGGAAAGCCAAGCGTTATTTCGTTTACCCAGCTATTGCAACTCGGCTTTAGCTTTTCAAAGCAAATGGAAAGAAAAGGAAGAACAGAACGTGAACAAAATTTATTTTTTTGAAGTTAGAGTTCCTTTTCTTCTGTTTGAGTTGAGAAAGTTCGTTTCTAATTCATCAAATTCCTTTGCATTTAAACAGTAATCAACTTGTTAAGTTTTTATACATTTTAAGGGCGTTGAACCAAAAAT
>JAANSO010002973.1:0-12324 GCA_036507315.1 Lepidocyrtus fimetarius | reverse complement strand
ACGCGGGTCAGCCGTTTCCATTTTAACCTTAACCTAATTTAAACTCCTCTACATTGCCTTTTTCGCAGTGTCGCGCAAAAAAGTAACAATGTTCCTCCTATCCAATCAGTTAACCACATATTCTATCTTTCATCCCATTTTATTCTACCTTCTTGCAAATTAACTTACCATCTGACAAAAACTTATACCATTGCCTATTTCAATTTGTTTATCGTAATTTTAGATCTTTCATATTAAAAAATATTAAAACATACTACTGGGTGGTCTGGTTCCACAATAAATCTAATAAAGAATCTTTTATTACTGGGTGGTATTGTTCTACAGTAACTCTTTTAATTGATCTTGTTTTCAGTCTTGGTATTACATAACAGAATGAAACTTTTTTTAATTACATAATTTAAAATTTTTGAGATAATATGACTACTTGGAAAAAAATTAATAAATCTCGACAATTGAAAAAATCTACTTTAATAATTTAAGCAACTCAAAAATAAAATTTTAAGAAAAACTACTATATTTTAATCATTTAAACATATAAGAACTAAGAAAATTAAATTGATAAAGGAACTTTTGAATATGAAGTTGAATCATTCTCTCATTGACGCTACGGACATTGATATTATGTTAGTCTACAAAATACAGTTTTATCATGAAGTTGGTGTTATTTGGCTAAGTCGTGTAAAACATACTATTCGATTCCTCCTATGAGACCATCCTGCATATGATGCAAAACTCTGATTGTCAAATGTAAGTCAAAAATAAAATCAAGACTTTCTCAGGTTCGCACGACAAGATCAATCTCATTGAAGTCGACTACGATGTTATGTAGTTGATGTTATTTGGTTTTAAAATAAATTTAGATGTGTATTATACAACGACTATGCTTCAGAAAAATGACTGTATCAGTATTCTGTCCATGAAACTATTTAAAGCAAGAGAAAATTGATCTGACTTGAAAAATTAAGATTATTACTTTACTAGACTTATGACAGTTTCAACTTCCATTCTAAAATTAATTATCAAACAAGAGACAAAAACTTTATGACATTCTAAATTTAGACAAATAACCAATTATAACTTTGATCATATAAGATTTAAAAATTTAAACAATTATTAAAAACGTAATTCTGCTTGTATTTAAGTTTGAGTTTAATTAATTCAGTTCTTCACTCTGTGAATGCGGGTTTCAACAGTAATGAATGCAATTTTAAGAAAACTATGCTTGATTTCATGTTAAACTTTCCGATTATTTAAAAATAAAATTAAATAAATTTTAAAAAACGTTTATCAATTTATTCAATTAAAAGAAGAACAATGATTGCCTGCATCCATTGTAAAAATTATGTATTTATTTTAGTTCTGACGGATACGTTTTGATGTTAACTAAATTAATTAATAATTTATTAAGTAAATTATTAATCGAATTTTTTCTTTCTCTTTTACTTTAATTTCAACAAACGTAACAATTAAGCTACGCTTCAACAAACTACTGATAACATTTCTCCTAAACATTCTTTTGACTGAATTATTTTATTAAAAGATCAGGTTGTAAGTGATTGTTTCAAAATTTTACGATAATTCGTTTTAATGTGGTAGGTTTAATTATTTAGTGAAAAACAAAGTACAAACGTAAATTAAATTATATTATTCCTTACATCTCATTTTGCTTGTATTTTAGAAGTATATGTCAAGATATTCTTTAATTAATAATTCCTTAATTTTGCAATAATAAATTAAATTTCAAGTAATAGTGACTCTATTAAATCTTCCTGCGATTGCTATTGATCAACGGTACATTTGCCTAGACTCAGCTTTTCTCTAGGATCTCGACTTAGTATCGGGTCCCTTTGCCTAGTATTCCATATTACTTTTCATTGCAACTATTAGTGTTTTAATTAAGCAAAATTGATTGCAGGTATTGTACGATACTCTTTTCTATAAATTTATTTTAACTTTTACTCATCACGAAATTAATGAATAGGTATTTGAAGTAATTGACACGTTTCTTTCTTGGATTCTCAAATTATATTCGACAGGAATAATAATAAAAAATGTTCTCTAGAATGTCGACTCGATGTAATCGGGCCACTCCCTAGTACTATGTATATTATATTTTATTAATTTGCAACTTTTGGTAGATTAGATTTGTAATTTTCCGATATTTATGATAATTTATTCTTAACTGGCTTCATTTTTAAATTTAAACTACTTCTGGTGTAAAACTTTCCAATTAAAATGATTACTATGTAATTCTTTCATACTAGCCCTTTATGCATTAATCAAAGTTATTATGACGCTCTTAACCTATTTTAATAATCTGTTAGTACGTCTGACCTCGTATGTTCTTTGTTGATTGCTTCCGTGTGTCACTGTGCTCACGATCAGGTGATTTGTTTTTCACGGGTGGTCAGCGTTAGTTGAGTTGATTTGCGCGTGGCGTCTTTTCCTGGTGGCCTTGTACCAAGGAAAACTGAATGGGCTCCACTGTTACACCAGGTAATATCGAAGGGATTCAATACAAGGACTCAGCGTCAAAGGACTCGACATTTAAAGGTAGGTACTATAATGAATTTTAAATAAAACTAATTTTAAACTTGTGTCTCATCATCATCATCCACCTTTCATTACTACAATATTCACAGGTAAGCTTTTTCATAAAAATTATACATATCCTTAAATTCATTCCATTTAACTTGTAATTATTATTTTATCTTACCACTCCCGTTTACTTTAATTTATACTTTTGATGATGATGATGGTGATTGCTTTCTTATTAAACTGTAGAAAACATTTAAAAATTCACGATTAGACTCATCCAAAATGTTATTTTATCCTTTTCTCTTTTTTTTTAATTAAATACCATTCCATAGCTTTCGTAATTCATTACTTACTAAACAAGCAAAAAATTAATTAATCTTTCTTTCATTTACAGGTTACGTGCTTATCAATTGGATGGATCCACCGGAGGAACTACCTCACATTTAAATTTCACAAACTGGGTAAGTTAGTTTAAAAATTATTAAAAAAACTGAATCTCTATTTGCTTTCCAAAATTATTTTATATTTGAGCTCAATCAGATCTTTTAATTTATTTTGAATTGCAAAAACTAGATTATAAATTCCTTTTTTATTACAGATCAGCTAGCAAAACTTTTTTTCAAAATTTAAGCACTTTTCGGTAAATAAACTTTTCAAATTTAAATTACCTGAATTCTCCATGTTTCAAAACATATAAATATTTAATTACCTTCTTTCCAGCTATAAGCGTTAATTTTTAAATAATTTTCAAATAATTATAACATTTTCTTTCTTGGTTTTTTATATAGGAAAAAGACATGGCGGCTTTAACTCTACCTTTTACTTTTCTATTGGTTTTGCTGGGGGTCTACAGTCGGTTCCAGATTTCCTTTCCTGTGCTTTGTGCGAGCGCAGGGCCTTGGCGGGATCTCCACGTATAAAATTATATATCATCTTCTCGGCTATGTTCCTGCTATTGCGCGCCGGTGCAATCTACTCGTCTCACTTCAACTATAGACCTAATGATCACACCTACAAATGACCACACAAAACCTCGAGTTCCTCTTTCTTCTGCAGTCCAGGTGATAACTAACTCCTTGCAGCTTCTTTATTCATGGTTTTCTTATCATTTCATACATATTAACATGATAATCTCTCTGTATTGTTTCTAATATTAAGCATTTCGGGTACTTATTCTAGGGAGATAATACCTTGACAGGTATTATTCTGTTACAGTATCCTTACACCAACTCAAGCAGATTATGCAAGCATTCGCTTACTAAGTTAGTAGCAACCTTTCACACAGTCAGTGAAGAGCTTGCACTCCGCTAAAACATTTTTTTGCTTACAAAACAATGAATGGGTTATGAATTGCAACATTGACAGGCTAGGAAAAGAGAAAGTGATTGTGTTTGATTTTAAAACCGGCTGATCGAAATAAAATCCGTTTGTGAAGAAAATCCAATTCACCCGAATGTTTTAAATTCGATACAAGAATTTAGGAACATATTAATTTTAGTTAAAACTTTGTAATCGTGAGTTCATAAATACAGTCACAGCAACAGCTTGAGTCAAAACAATGAAAAATTTTGAATTAGTTTTAAAGTTTAGCGTAACTGATGCTTAAATTATGGAAAGTTTAAACAGAAAGGAAATGCCGTGTAGGCTGAACACAAAGGGGTGTTGTTTTCTTTGTTTGGGAAGCATTGACAATGTAATTACCGATGAAAGAACTTTAACAGTGTCCCTTCAAAGTCTTATTCGCCACCTTCAAATTGGTCCCAAGACTGTGCCTGGACTTTCCCCGGATGTTTTAAGTAGTGGAGGAAATGAAGAAATTAACGTGGACCTTTGTGAATCCTGCAAAATGACGAACTCCAGACTTCCAGTTTTGTTCCAGCAGTTGCTCAAAGTTCAACTAGAAATTGATTATTTTCTGACGCGGATTCACAGCGTCATTTCCAAATCAGCAAAGGATCCTCAATTAGTTCAAAATTATTCAAAGAGGATGATGAGTGATGCAGAGACGTTGGTTCAACTCGCATTTGCGGACAATTTACGGAAAGAAGTGGCCAACAGAAGTAAGATTGCTAATTTTTATTGAATGCTTTTGTTTCAAATGGTTTCTTAACTGAAAAGTGAACTGCTTAAGCATTTTTTTTTACAGTTTTCTTTTTCATGATATTCAGGTCTATCTAAGCAAACTTGTCCATTTGCTGTCATCAGTCTTAAGAAAATAACGGTGTCACAGCCACAAACAAGTACTGGAGAAGACAACTTTGAAGGATTTATGAGTATAAATATTAAAGCCGAAGTGGATATTGACGAATCAGTTGATGAGGGCTCAGTGACTCCAACCTATTCTAATCAACCATTCGAATTGGATGCTCCATCTTCACCGACGGAATCCATAGGTCAACAGGAAAATTTCATTAATCACGAGACGGGGGCTAGTCCACCAGTTGAGTCATCTATTGTCCACGAAGACAGAAAACAAGGTCGTGGTGACTGGTCAAAGAAAAGGAAGTCTTTGATGAAGAAAAAGAAACCGTCAGTCAAGAAATTGAAGAAAAGACAAAGCATAGGGAAAGTGAAGGTGTCAAAGTTTTTCGAAAAGGACTCCGTCACTGGATGGTTCTGTTGCAAAAAGTGTGACAAAAGATCACGTTATGCAGCCTCCATTCATTTGCATTACAAAACCGTACACTTAAAAGTAAAGTTGAAGTGCGATATCTGCAGCGTGGCAATTTTCACTCAATCAAGCAATTTGAACTTTCACAAGAAGACTTGTCAAGAAAAACTGGAGAAGAAAATGGCGATGGAGAAGGACCCGAATTTTAAATATGTTTGTGATGTGTGCGAAAAACGATTTGACATGGAACAAAAGCTGCAAAATCAACGAGTGAGGGTCCACGAATCTGACTATCGACATCAATGCGATTTTTGCGAAAAGAAATTTAGGTACCTGGTTGAATTAGAGATACACAGGGACGCCGTCCACTTGGGAAAAACTTTTAATTGCTCTTTTTGCAATAAGCGTTTATCAGAGATAGCAATATAGTAGTATTATATTATATAGTTTGTAGTATCCTTTATGTTAGCAGTATAAGAACCTATAATATTAGCGTATGTATAGCTGTATGAATGTTACCTTGATAAAAATGATATAAATAAACAAGCTTCGCTCTGTTGTAGACAGAGTTGTACCACTGCCTAATCTCCACAGTTCACCTTATCTACTTTATTATCAGTAAACAAACCGTATATCTCACATTGGCGACTACTTTGGAAGTTTTCCTCCGAAAACATAAGTTCCCTCCGTAGTTCTCCTGCCAGGATTTCGGATTTTTTCGGACCGTTTCTGAAGACTTGTGGAGCTCCCTCCGACCAGTGACACACATAGGTGCTCAATTTTCTAACCTACTCTTTACTGGCCAGTTATTCCAGAGTTTGTTAGTAAATTTGTTAAAAGTGGTACTCTCTCCAACTAATTATTTAGTTGTACTTCCACGTGGACCCACACAAATAACTTTCGACTTCAAATATTTATAACTAGACAAAAACAATACCCACTTTCGGTCTGTTAAATATTCCGAACAGTGCAACAGTATGGAGTTTCCGTGCATGATTTGTTCGAACTTATTTTGGCATGTGCTTAAACACTGTAGGCGAGTTGAAAATTATTCTTGGACCCAAATTAACGCTACTTTTGTGATACAAACTTACGCTAAATTATTACCACTCGAATTAGCTCACGATCTGTACAAGAAAAATATCCAAACTATCAGTGAATTAACTCAGTTCGTACATGGTCATAAATTTTCACATTCCAAGTGTCGCACTCGATCTTTAAATCAGCTTCTGATCCAATTGCGTTAGATGTGAATGAGTTGTCATCATTTATACGAATCAGTGTACTTTACAGCCATGTCCATGATATTACCTCCATTGACTCTGATACATTTTTTAAAATATTCAACAGATGAAAAACAATCATAATATTACAGACAGTGCAGTGCTATTACCTATGAACCTTTGTGCCACCCCGACAGCATCTGCTCATACAAAAGTGATAAAAGAAAACATGCGCAACTACATAAACAAAAGGCCTACTTCTGGACCAGCGATGGGTTTAGGATGCCAATGCTAAGACCTCCAAGGTCTATCCCCGGGAAGGTCCACTAGGACGAGGATTACCCATCTTAAAGGAAGGAGAATCCGAGGTTGTCTTAGCCTTTGATCCTGTAATGTAAGTACTCCAGAGGTCCTCTTCGGTTCATCTGGTTTCCCCTCTTCTTCCGAAAGGGTTTTACAGTGGATTGGGATAAGGCTACTCTCCAATGTACACTTTTTGATGGAGGGTCCCGTACCAAATTTTATGAAAACCTAGGATTTTACATATATATGGAGCTCATTCCATTATGATTATGGTCATCGTCCGTAATCCGAACATATTAAAAGAATATTCTACAATCTACAACAATAGCTATTGCCACACGCAATTCCTCCGAAGGACGTTCCTCTTCATCTCTTCCTCATCATTATCATCGTCACCTTCTAGATCATTCATGCAGGATACATTTTATAATAATATTTGGTTTTATTCTTTAAGATTATTCATGCATGCGTCTCTTTTATTCTTGTAGGTGCAGAATATGAATGCAAGGTTAACGAAATTGGTTCCGTAAGTAAAACACACATCAACAAAATATTTATTCAGCAGCAAGGTAAAAACAACTTTAATTTTTATTTTATTACAAGCCTTATTTTATACAACCTTCACGAAAATAGATTTTTACAATTTTATTATTCATATATACATATTTCTTCAAATGCTCCGTTATGCATACCGTCCCATACTATTCTTTTTCAGGTACCTTTTAAACGTTATCTAAATTGGGGTACATTAACGGTGTTGTGTGAGTTGAGGTATGACGCGCTGTGTAGGCAGGGGCTGGTGAGGATTGTGAGGGCCGTTGAGATTGTTGTTGTTGCCGAACAGGTAAATATGGCATTTCAATGGCACGTCCTCCACTATGAAATTCACACCCTACTGCATTTGCGTCACGTTTCCATTTACGCCGTAGATAAAAGCAGGTTACTAGTATCGCCACCCAGAGGAATAAGCAATTTAAACAAGCCATGATTATTAAAAATAATACATGTCTGTGGGCGATCTCATCGTGATCCAAAGCATGCACCGTTGTAGGTCTATTCATCATTGTGTAGAGAAAGGGTAATGAGCCTTGGCAGTTTAATTTAACCATGAGGTACATTACCATTATGGTTAGAAGGGCACACCATAACGTAGTCATCGCATCACTATAAAGTCCATGAAACTGATACAAATGGGAATGCAAATTCCACTCAGGTGCTGATAAGTTTATGGGTTTGAAGGTTTCATCTATCGTTAAATTTTTCCAATGCATTATCTCACTCACGTTTTCATAGGTTTCTGCGGTTAATAGAGATGCTTTTAGCTCTTGTAATTTGAGTTTCGTTGAGTTAGGTAGATTCGTGAGATGCATGGGGATTAACTTATGCACTTCTATTCTTTGTTTCATATTTTCTCTGCATAACAACGGAGATTCCACCAATATGCGTTGTTCATGTGCCACCACGCAGCCGCAATGCATTTTGACTAGGTACAAGCTGGCAATCTCTTTTAAGGGTTGTAGGATTTGCGTTTGATTTTCACATTTTAAGGTCAATTCGCCCTCATTAAAAATGATGGCATAATAGTGATTTTCCACCTCTATCACAGTAGGTCCGTGATGGTCAGAACATTCATATTTGCATTGTCGTAGTAATTGGTCTATAGTGGCACCTTTTATTAACAATTTTAAACATAACAACTCATTGTTGGCGAGTTCCACATATGGATTGAAGTAGCAGGTCACAGCAGCAAAATCGCAGTGAAAGGGCATATTGTTATCAATCATATACACTTCATTTCCCTCAGTAACCAGAGTATGATAAGAATGCTTCAATTTACATTGGGTATTTTGGTATAGGAATGGAATTGAAATAACATTATGTAGTTTATAGTCATGCTCTCGTTTTCGTATGGGTACATCAATGGCCAAATGTATAATATTGGTACCGTTGCTAGTACGTTGAATTTCACACTCGGAGTGTTTGTGCAAGTAATATTCACTAAGGTCGTGGGAAGGAATAGCCAAAACAAACCCAGTTTTCTGCAATTCACTTTCTAATTTGTTCAGATGCAAACTTAATAAGTTTGGTTCCACCATAAGAATAGGAATGCGGTTGCTCCTGCAATTCGTCATGATCTGAGTTTGTTGGTATAAATCCAAGAACTGCTGAAAACGTTGGGTTATTTTCAAAATTTCCATTACTATTTTTATATCAGAATTAAATAAATCTTCAATCTGGATTTTGTTACTTCCTATAAAATTGTTCACTTTATCAATTATTGTTTTCATGTTATTGTTGACCTTCTTTTCCAAAGCAGGTATCAATGTAGATTCCTTAATTACCCCGTCCTGTAACACTTTCAGCCCACTGGTCACTTTCTGGAGAATCTCTTGCACATTCGAATCTCCATTAAACAAATTTGTAAATTTAGACACCGCGTAGCCAACTATGGCACCTGCAATTGCGACCTGACGTCTACGTCGTCCTACTACATTGTCATTCTTCTCCAACGGATACGGCTGACCCGTTAACTTCATATAAATTCGCTTTAAAGTTTCTTCATTATCTCTTCCAATCTCTACTAGGTGTTGGAACACTTCACATAATAATATGGATTTATTATTAACAGGCTGGTCACAGAATTTGGTAACATAGTCTTCGTTCGTATCACTACGAGGAAGCCACGTTATCTCATACGAAAAAAGTAGCTTTGTTATCTGGGTGTAGATAATAGGCGTATGCACAGGAGATCTTAAAAATACTCCAATTGAAGGCTTAATACTAGGAAATATTTCCTCCTGCTGGCCATTTTTTATTATTATCAGTACAATTATTAACACTTTCCACATTGCAATGTTTTTCGTTTGTCGTTTATTGGCTTTTGTTTTTATAAATTTTGATCAGTAATCCAACGTATGAATAAACAATCAGCTTTACTTAATACCTATTCTCATACTAGCAGGGCACAGTTACTACTAGCGTCAAGGGCGGCCATCGGCTTTTATGCTCATTCGGTTTTTTCCAATTCTCCCTTCAAAGCATATTATGTAGCTGAGCGTGTACGTATAAAACAGGTTTTATCGCATAGGTTTCATACGAAACACAGCAAAGTGGTATAAAGAGGTCAGCTGCATTAAAACCATTGTAGGCAGGAAAAAGTCGTCTCGCTTTAAGTCCGCTCACTCACCCATTCCCTCGTGACATGTTTTACTTCTCATGTAGTCCATGAGCTACTTTCTCTCAACTTTTATTTGCAATCCACATGTTTTAAATTTAATGGATTAGCTATGGGAAGGTATGCCAACAATAACCATGCATTTTTATACTAAAACATTGTTTTCGCTGCAGTTTATTTATTTTTATTTGATTTTATGATGCTCGTTTTACTTACGCGCCGATGTTTCAGGTACACATTCATGTATATTAAATATAACCAGATTATAATCATTAGGCATAATTCTAATCATAGATACAATGTAAAACTTCAAATTAAGTTAAGTTTTATGGTCTATACATACTTTTACTTTACACATATTTTTAGACATTTATGAGATTATTACTTTGTAGAGACACTTTTGTAATGCTTTCCATTCTTCCACATTCACGCTAATTTTGTTACTATTTTTACTTATTTATGTTCGTCGTCGTCGTTGGGGCGTCGTGTCATCTTACCCCATCAGGGCAAAACCGGCCAGGCGTCGTGCCAATCTTAAATGTTCTTCAAGCTGATCCCTCATTTCTTTGTAAGGGTGGAAGCTTTCCGCTTTTTTAAAGGTGGCTTGGAGCTGAGGTATTGTCTTCAGGTAACTCCTGTCGAAATAATAGTCCAAGCTACTCAAACGATGGGGCAGGTAGCGGTCGGAGTCCGGTTTCCGTCCATTTCTAATATAGTATGTTCCGTTCCGGAAAAGCTCTCCCTCTGTAAAAATATTAAGTTTATGATTGGTATTATTATTATGGTCAATTTTACTACAATCTATTATTTTCAATCTTATGTTCCTCATTGTGTTACTTACCTTTTACGAACCGAAGGTCATGGACATATGAGAACGTCCAAGACCTCGGGAAAAAGCTGTTCTGACAATCATTATATTGATTGATGTAGTGTATTGCTTCGAATACCGCCTTCCTGATAGGCACGGGGTTACACACAAGAATTCGGCTGTATGGATAATAGGCTTTCCGTGATGGAAAGACAAGGATTTGTCGTAGGCTGATCAAACAGGTCCTACAAAAGGTTTTTTTCTGCGTCGTCCAGTTGGACTTCATGATAGGCGCCGATCTCCCCGTTTACATAGACCACCATCAGACACAACAGCAATACGAACCTCATTTTTTTCTGTAAAACACCAGGCAAATAATTTAAAACAAATAACTTTTCAATTTATGATTATTACTTTATTTCTATAGAAACTATAAATTTTACCTAGTGTTAAATAGGCCTTGTTCAGTTTACTTTTCCCAGGATGATGACACAAGTGGTAAGAGTAAAGTATGGTGTTTCCAGTGCGGAATAAGAATAATTACTGAAGTTTCAATTTTGTTAACTTAAAAACGATAATTTCCATTTCAACTGTATCCAAGCTAAAGGCACACAATACACCTTTAAGCGTTCCAAATTCCAGTTCTCATTCGATTTATGAAATTGCGCAGATCTTTTCATTTTTGCAACTTTTGCACTTTCCTTCTTACGAACGATATTAAATATAATCAATTCACTAATTCATAAATTTAAAAACACAATATACACTTTCCGAAAACCTTTCGTAACTTTCCAATCAGTTAAAGAACAACAAAATCTGCAAACTAACGTAATTTGGAGTCATCAGTAAAATAGATATCTATATGAATACTTAAAAAGGATTAATCCAACATCTGGGCTGACTTGTTTATCAAGTTTGAAGCAAAACCACTTGTTACGTAGTTTTTCTTCTTTTTAAGAAATGGGAGAGTATCAGAGATTGCAATATAGTAGTATTATATTATATTATATAGTTTGTAGTATCCTTTATGTTAGCAGTATAAGGGCAACTACGCAGCACCCGAATCTCCCGAACTACGCAGCACCCGAATCACCCGAAATACGCAGCACCCGAATCTTTTGAGAATCACGCGGAAACTTCAAAAAAATACGCAGCACCCGAATCTTTTGAGAATCACGAGGACACCTCAAAAGAAATACGCAGGACCCGAATCTTTTCAAAAACAAGGGAAGGGAAGTTGGGAAATACGCAGGACCCGAATCTTTTCAAAAACCAAAGTAGGAAAGTTAAAACATACGCAGGACCCGAATCTTTTCAAAAACAAGGGTAGGGAACTTGGGACTACATACGCAGGACACAGGTTACAACTTTACCACGTTCCAAAGTTTCAAAGTCTCTTGTGAATTCATCGATCATTTGTGGTGATTTGCCGCTTTATATAAAATATTAAAATTTAATGTATTTTTCAGATATGTTTCTTTGGTTTTGAGAAGATTCGGATCCAGCGTATTTCTCAGTTTCCCCTCCCTTGTTTTCAAAAAGATTCGGGTCCTGCGTATTTCCCAACTTCCTTTCCCTTGGTTTTGAAAAGATTCGGGTCCTGCGTATTTCCCAACTTCCCTTCCCTTGTTTTTGAAAAGATTCGGGTGCTGCGTATTTTTAACTT
>JAANSO010002972.1:0-12327 GCA_036507315.1 Lepidocyrtus fimetarius | reverse complement strand
ACTTAAAGCGGCAGCTTGTAGCAGCAAATAATACAAATCCTGATATTCAAGATTGGATTGAAGGCAACTCTAATAAAATCTCTTATGGTGTTTTGAACCTCGATTTAAATGATTTAAAATCTTTTGCGGAGGGACTTTCTCGGTGCGATTTTTTCCCAAAACGAGAGAAAGTGTCTACTTTTGTACCTACGAGAAATGAAAAAGGAGAACAAGTTTTCAGTAAAGCTCCAAATTTTCGCACGCCTGGGGGTTATAAACCTCCAAAGAACCCTCCAAAATGCAGAGAGTTGACTGATGAACAAATTCGTGAAGAAGTGAGAAAAATGTATCAGTTCCCTGATGCTGACGACGAAGAAGATTTTGGATCTGATACTTTAAAGGTTAAGACTAATTCGAACGTGAACAGAGAAAGTGAAGAAAAGGTGAAAGAAAATAAAACCGAATCTGAATCAAACAAAAGTCAGCCATTGTCTAATGAACAAAATAATGATGAAGAAAATGCCAAAATTAAGTTTAACTTTTTAAGTAATTCTTCAATCAGCAATGAGTTTGAGTTTGGAAAGGGAAAAGGGAAGCCAGTGAAACGAAAATTATTACCAAATGATGGTCAACTTTGTGGAGGAACTGTTGGCAGTATTCCTGATCTCGGCTTTGGACTCAGAGATGTACTCTCAAATGAACCTAAAGAACCTGTTATGGAGAGAATTCGTACTTGGGTAACAAGCATGAGACAAAATATACCTACAACTCCAATAACTGAAGGAGCACCATCAGATAAAGTATATAAATGACACTAACAATTCTACAAACGCCGTCACTACTACCAGTTCCACAATTGAAAACAAAAAGTCTTCTTTTTCATTCGGCTATGGAGAAGCAGAAGATTCACTTTCACCTATAAAACCAACAACGAAACTGGAAAGAGTCACAGTAGAAACGGATGATCGACGGATGAATCCCATTCTGTCCAACGTTGTCAACATACCCAGTACTGCAATTTCAGAAACAGATCTGCCACAAAATACAGAACTCAATATGTATAGTAGTACACTCGCATTAGCGTCATCAAATTCTGGTTCAGGTACATTACATATACAAAGTTTCATTAATTTTAATTACATAGTTCCTTTTTGGATGATATAGAAACTTAAAAAAATAATTATTTTTGGTGGGTAGAAACCAGTTCCCAAAAGGAGAATGATGAAGATGCTATACAAGCATCTTTTGGCTCTTCCAATACCAACGCCTTCAAGTTTTCAGAAACCTAAACTTCCGTATAGACGAGTGATTAAGAAGGCTGGATCAAAGTTTAAAGGAATGGCCTCCTCAATGGCTTCGCCTAGAAATGTAGATATATTAACCTCGCACTTTGGTTCTGGTGACGGTGCTTCTATTCAAAGTGATGACACACCTTCAATGGCGCTAGACTTGGAAAAAATATTGAGTGAAATTGAACTACCTGGGGAGGAAATTGAGTCACTAATAGAGAATTTGGACGATGATGATATGGACCTTGCAAAAGCTCAGTTTTTCGACGCTGTTAACAACGACGATGACGAGAATTTAGTGGACGCACTTTCTGATTTAAAGTTAGATGCTTGGAGGACAAGTGATAATGAAACTGCGGCTGAAAAATTTCATAGTGAAGTATTCAAAAGGGAGCAATGCGAAAAGGAACTTCGAATTATCCAAGAAAATTTCTTGACAGAGAAGCAGAAAAATGCTGTACTTGAAGGAACCTTGAAGCGAAAGAATTTAATGCTGGTTCAAATTACAATGGCTTTTAATCGAGTCTGCAAAGAGTGGACAAAGTTCGATCGAGAAAATAAAGTGGCTGTTGTAAATCTGCAGAAAAATCAAAAGCTTCTAGCGCATGCCTACAAGCGCTCAAAAGACAGGATAACTCAATACGAAAAGGAACTTCACAAAACATTGGAAATGGCTGACTCTTTCAAAACTAAACTGGTAGACCTTCAAAGGGAAAGAGATTCCTCTGTGACTTTGCTTAAAAATGAAAATAGTGATTTAGAAGGACAAATTCAAAAGCTAAAGGAGTCTTTGGAATCTCTAAAGGTAACATAAACATTGCTTTCAAATGTAGGGATTGAATGAAATATTATGTCAATTTCTTTATTGTTTATTTATTTTGAATGCAGAATGAACGAGATGCTACCCTACGAGCCCTTCGGGAAAGTCAAATTAAGCTCGATGAGGGAAAACAAACAATTGAAGCAATGGAAGTTGCTATTAAGACGTTGGAAAGTAAAAACTCTGAACATGCTCAGAAATATGATGAACTTTTGGAAGCAAAATCCTTCCAAGAAACTAATTATTTAGAGATTGTTGAAAGAAGAAACGAATTGGAAGCATTGCTCATGAATTTAACTGCGGAATTAAATGAGGAGAAATCATCAAAAGTAAGTAAATAAAAAATTCCCTCGCTTTGCAAATGGGTTCACAAATGATAAAAAGATTAATTAACTTTTTTAGGATAAACTTAAAAGGGATCTTCAGGAAGAAGTTGAACGAAAGAATCAAATTGAAGCAGAAAGGCTTCATGAATATTACAACAAAAAAGTTCAAGAGATTTTAAAGTCGGCGACAGAGGAAGCTGCTCATGCTGAAGCCGCTTTGAAAGAACAAATGAAAAGAGCTTCATTGGAATCGGAAAGGAAACTGTCAGAATGCAAAGAGAGGTTTGACAAAATATTAATATGCATATAATATTTCATTTTACGTATTTGCTAGCTAACTATTTCAAGAACCTTAACTTTATAATGCTTAATCAGATTTCAGAAAGAACTTGAAATAGCAAGAAGCAGATATGAAGCAGAGATTGAAAAACTGAAAAGGGAAAATCTTCATCGACAGCTCCTGATTTCCTCGGTATGGCACAATTGCATTTAATATTATTAATTGTAGCTACTATAAAAATGATATACTATGTTATAAAGGATTTTTTGCGATTGATGATTCCAGACTGTGAAGCAGCTACAAATGGGAGAATCACATAATCTTGATGTAAATTCATTAACCTCCGTGCAACCCAGAATGCCATCCGTTTCCCTTCATAAAGATATTCTAGACTCTCTAAAGGCTGCCAATAGTAATGGAAATGCTGGAGAAAGTTCGTACAAAAATAGCAGCAACTGTGCATTGGGAAATATGTCCAAACTCTCCAAGTTCACTTTGGATCATTTACCATCTACGCTTTCAGCGCATAATAAACTACAAGGTAGCAAAAGTAACTACAGTGCCTTCCATGATTATGTACCTTTCGAAGCAACAGGAAACCTTGGAAGGTTCAAGACTTCAACGCCAATTGAATCTTCATCTTCTGCAACAAATCAGAATTTCCCGGTCTCAACACCCTTAGAATATGATGGTCCTGCTGGAGAAGAATACAGAAACGTTCGAAATAACACGCTTCCATTTGTTCATGACGAGCCATCTAACATATCAAACACTGATAAGGTTTGTAGTGAAAAGACAGTTAATGCAATTAGTTCCTCAGCTAGCACCAACAATAACGGTGCATCTTATTGTACGCTTGAATTGAATAAAGTACTTTCACACCTTTTAGAAGCTCCCGTCAGGCCCGAAAAGGAGCAGTATATCCACCAGCAGATAAATCCCAGTTTCACTGCAGGAAGTATAACAGAAACTATGTTAGACCCAACGCTACGAAGATGTATTCATGATTTGGTAAAGTGTTATACAAATAAAGTACAGGTACAGGATGTTAGACCAAGGGAGGCTTGTACTTCTACAATTAAAGATTCTCTAGTGTCTTATATTACTACAAATGCTAATAATAATGGCAATAATAACAAAAGCGATAATATTTGGTTAAATAATAATAAAACTGTTGGAGATAGTTCTAAACTTGAAAGCAGTCGTGAGACCGGAGATCATTCATGCATCGCTCATGAATTTGTTAATAATGATAGTTCTGAAAGTCAGGCTAGTCAAGTAATTGGCCAAAACTATTCTGCTAATTGTAACAGTGTGGAGAGCAGCAACAGTGCGGAATTTCGTAACAAATCGAAAAAGTCCGTTTTAAAACCAGAGCCTAGTGATAATAAAGGGCAGCAATCCACGTCACAGATGAAAAAACCTTGGAAGTAAAGTAAATGCAAGGCTATCTCACTGCACCTGTGTCAAATTTTCATATCTAAATGGTCTCCAATTATACAAACTAAGCTACTACTTATACCAACTGCTACACAAAGACGTATTACTCGTACGAATTTTATACAAGGTATATTTACCATTTTAATTTGTATTGTTTTGTGATTTAATGTGTCGACTTCATATTTTTGCTT
Organism: Lepidocyrtus fimetarius; assembly: GCA_036507315.1. Classification (NCBI taxonomy): domain Eukaryota; kingdom Metazoa; phylum Arthropoda; class Collembola; order Entomobryomorpha; family Entomobryidae; genus Lepidocyrtus; species Lepidocyrtus fimetarius. Next base: position 8,002 of record JAANSO010002972.1, on the reverse strand, counting down.
TGTGAAATAATAGGGTTTACAAATTATTTTTTCTGTATATAACTGGTTTGTCTTTAACTTCTGACCATTCCATGTTTGTTATTTGTTAAAACAATAAATAATTATAAAAACTCGTATTTTCTTTGTTCTGTTGAATTTCTCAAACTCATGCGCATAAACATAATTCATATCATCATATCCCATGTAGCTTAATCTGGGTCGGTGTTAACAAAATTCAATTTTTTACTATAAATGACAAGAGAAAATAGAACGTAGGATAAAAATTTTCAGGAGCCAAAGGTTTTGAAACGTTTTATCTGTAGTTTACTTATAGACTGATGTTAAATAGACTGATGTTTATACGTAAACAAATCTTGTAGACCATTATTCAATTCATTACATGTTTGCCAAGGAAACTCTACTTTCGTAATAAAATAAAATCGGAATTCGGTAAAATGGCAAGGTTAACGTACTATTAACGTACTACCGTCCGCCAGTTTCTGGAAATCAGTTTCAAAATAAATTGTTTCAAATATTTTTGTAAAGTCCAATTTCTTTTCTGAACAGCAAATTCCGATTTTGGTAGTAATAGGTCTAACATCATAGCATCAACAATGAACTCTTCCCCCTCGCCCTCAGATGAAAATAAAAATCCTGGCCATAACAATGTTTTAAAATCTGGTAACACCACCTCAAGTACCGGAGAAACAGAAGCGATTGCAGTGGTGGAGAAACAAAGCCGAACCGGTTCTTCGAAGGATGAAGTGGTTTCTGAAGACAAAGCTTTGTTGACCATGTCATATTCCACAGCACGTATGTTAGACGACTGCTTTGGAGAAATATTAGAAAGAAAATTACCTAAAAACTTCAGTATTGAACATAATCCAATTCCTCGTTACTTTACTCTTACAGCAGCAGCAGGAGAAAACTGGTGTGTGCCCAAGGAGGAATCTTTGACTGATTCCGATACTGCTGTTCTTGCAAGTGAAGAACTCACAATGCCCCAGTCACCTTTGTCACAGCATGGAGACAAATCCTCATCACTTCTCATTGCCTCCTCCGATGGTCTTCAAAGTGATATTGTTAGTAATTGTGAGAATTTAGGAGAAAGTTGTGAAAATGATTCCCAGTCCTTGTCTGGCAGTGCAGATGTTTTGAATGAAACACCAGGAAATGACAAAAGCCAGCCACAGCCAAGTTCACATTCCAATCTACTTGTGGATCAACAACAGCCTGAACAATTTTCACTAATTTCACCTGGAGACAGTGGAATTGTGGAAGTAAACTGCGACAGTTCATCAGTTGAAGGGCTCCCAGCGGTAATACAGGATGATGAAACTTCCCCCCGTCATTTTATGGATGAACTTTCTCAAGAAGAAAGTAAGAGTGAAAGTGCTATTAGTCATCGCAATGATGATATAATAGGCGCATCTTCGAAAAATGAAACCATCCAAAGCAGCCAAGAACCTAACACCGGAATCAGCAATGATGAAGGGAAAGTGGTCAACGAAGAAATGAAAACTTTCACTTCTTCCTTAAAACATTCAAACGAGAAAGCTGCAGAAGAAATAAATGACATTGTAAACAAATACATTGATGTTGTGGAGCAGAATTACAAATCAAATCGAGATTTGTTAAAAGGACAGCAGCAGTGTGAGAATAGTCAAGAAAATACTGACACAGGAGAAAGCGCTCTTACTGATTTCAATCAGACGATTCTAGAAGGTGAATCCCAAGTCAAGTCTGAAGGTATCAATGTGAAAGTTTGAAGTTAAGAAAAAGGTTTCTTCTGCAACATCTAAGAAATCCCTTCATAAACTTCCTTCACGAAAGAATTCAAAGGAAGTGGATGCTGGGGGTGCAAACAATAGCAAAATGATCGGGAGAAAGAAAGGAAGCAAAGAGAGAAGAAGCGTTCATAATATGAAAGCTGTAAGTTCTTGTAAAGTGATGGGAAGTGAGAGCACTATTCGAAGCCATGCAAGAACAATTACAAGAACTTGGGAAGGACTTGAGTGAGGAGACGCGCTCGCAAATTTCAGTGATAATGTCAGGAATTTTCAGTGGGGGCTCACAAACAGGCATTGAAAACCTCCAGGTAGATCAACCAGACGAAACAAACGTGGCTCTTACACCTGCTGAAAAAACCGTGTCCAGCTTTGTAAGGAAATACATTGGCATTGTTGAGCAGGAGTGGAGACGACGAAGAGATTTGTGGATGGAGAAGACGGGGAGCGATTCTGATCGAGGTCAAAAGGAATCTCCTTATCTTCATGAATCTTTTGTTGAATGCGTTGCTAAAAACAAAATTCAGTTCTCCTCAGACAAGGAAAATAGCGTGAATGAAGCGGCAGGTAATATGGCAAAAATCAGCGTTTTGTTTGCTTGTTAACAAAATTAGAAAATATTATGTTACTTTCTCTTACTTACAGAGGAAGAAAGCAATATCGCAACCACTTCTGCTATTACTTCTGATCCTGAAGACTCAAATACCAAAACAGAGTCACAAACTACTGACCTTAACTTGNAAACAGAGTCACAAACTACTGACCTTCAAGTTGCAGGAGAAGACGTTCCCCAAAATCTAACAGAGGAATGCAAAGAAGTTGTGGAGGGGCAAGAGAAAAATGTTTCTGACACTGTTGACCCCATTATTGCTAATGAAGAATCAGTACCTGTTTTGGAAGAACAGGCTCCTCAGCACCAGCCACCACCAGTAAAGCAGACTTCATGGTGGAGCAAACTCTTTTTCTTTTGTGACTCTGATGATTCACTCAACAAATGTTGAAACAGAAAAGGCGCACAATGAAACCGAAGAAAAAACTGTCCCAGTTGAAGATACAAGCGCCAAACAAGAGGAAATTGATGCCACAGCTACAAGCGGCAGTGAAAGTGACAGTGTTCAGTTGAATGATGATGAAAAAGATGTGAATTCAGCCGTTGTCACTGACCTCTCTTCTGAAGAATCTAAAGAGAATTCACTGCCAGAAACGAACGCTGAGAATGTAGAAAATGTGGTTGATGAGAGCTCCAATGAGATTGTGGGTCAGGATGAACAAGATGTTTTTAAAACTCAGAATGCCCCAACACTAAAGGATGATCTCAATATTCCTCTTACGCCAATGGACACTGAATTGGTGAAGGAAAATCCATCCGAAATTGTGCAACTTAACGAAAACTCGGCCAAACCTGAACATACAATCTTAATCAATGGACGAGTGGTAGTTTGTTCCTCTTTGGATCAAAAGACACGTTTGGGACTTTGTGCTCAGAAGCTAAACACTCCACAAACTTATGCAGCAAACATGAAAGATGTTTCGGTAAAATCTTTTTTAATTAATTAATCGGAAAGCTTTGTTAGCATATTTCTTTTAAAAACCATGCAAATATTTATATTTGGATTTTCTGACATATTTCAGGTCTTGCCTGGAGGAAAAGTTTTGCGCTACTTGAACTTGACTGATTTCAAAAATTCTCGCCTTGTTTGTAAAGCGTGGAACAAAGGCATCATAAACTCCAAACAATTCTTAGCAAACACAACATTCGTGATTGAAAAGAAACCTTTGGGATGCTTGGCTACTCTTGAAGCGAGCAAAGTTCCCTGGCAAAATATTCGTTGCTCCATGCTTCCCTCCATGAACTTGTCAGCTTCCAGCACCTACAACGGACGATTTATGTCAACCAATTTGCGCTCAAACTCTCGTTCGGAGCCCATAACAAACACCGTGACCACAGTTGTGTTTGACAACATGGAGTTTAACAAACAACAGTTGGTTCAGTGGATTCAAAACTGCAGGCGTCTTACCACAATCATCGTGAGGAACTGCAGCGTTCTGAAATCTACGGTCAGCGTACACATGGACAAGGCTAATCGTGTGATGGAAAAGGTTCAAATGATGAAATTTTCTGACATGAGTTTAGCAAAGTTGGCGGATATTTTGCGATTTTTCTTGCCTGCAACAAGTCGTCTTCACACGTTGGAAATTATTCAAAAGAAGGAAGCGCAAGCCAATTTGAGCGGAAAAACAGCAACAGCTACAGCCAAGAAAGGAGGTGAAGAAGATATTGTTGCTATACTGCCTCCTGCGCTAAAGAAGAATCGACAGACATTGAAAAATATTGTTTTTGAGTTTGCATCTACCAAAGATCATTTGATACAAAGAAAGTTTGTGGAAGCTCTGGGATCTGAACCTTTCCAGTTGAGCTCTCTTGTCGTTCATTCCTACAGTCAGGGATCTGCATCAAAATGCATTCAAATGGGACCGAGTGCATCAGAATCTAGTTTGGTACAACAATTACGAGGGACCTTGAAGAACTCTGTAGATATGAAGTACTTGGATTTCCCAATGCTCTCAATCGATTTCAAGAAAGGGGTGGATAACACAATGCTCCTTCCAATAAAGTTGGAAAAACTGGCGGCTCAAATGGAAATTCCATTGCAACAAGAGCATTGCACTTCGGGGGTTGTATTCACAGAACTAAAGGTGTTGGAACTTCACGGGATTTCGTCACTGGATAATTTGCAATGGCGTCATGTCAAGAAAACAATGCCTCACTTGACACAGCTTGATGTTCAAACCTCTGGATTGAAGGATTCTAATCTTCAGTCTATAATTTACCATTTGAAGCATTTGAAGGTTATGCATCTTCGCAATGTTGCTGATATTACGGACTTTGGAATCACAGGGGTTGAAGTGGAGGCAATTGAGAAGCTAAAAATGAGCTGGCCTGAAAAATATGATCAAATTCCCAAAGACAAAGTTCGTTTTGCAGGGAAACCATTGTCAGCAATGACAGGTTAGTGAAAGTCCAAACTGTACATTTTTGCCTTTTTCGAAATTGATATTCTACTGCTGCAATCTTTAGCTAAAATGTATTTGGGTCTCGGGTTTTTAGATTTGCATACATTTTCAATGAGTGGCAACTTTAACATTTCGAACGTTGGAATTCTCTTTGGATTCAGCTCACTAAAGCTTACCGCTCTAGAATTGAATGGAAGCTCCGTGAGCGTAAGTCGACTTCACTGTCAATTTTTTATCCAAGATCTGTACAAATTTTTAAAATCTTTGACCCTTCTCAACAGGTAAGCAACTCTGGGTTGTTCATTCTTGGATTTCAATGCCCCAACTTGCAGTGTATTCAAATGGTTGTCCAACACAGTAAAGCAACTCAAGCCGGTATTCAGCATCTTTGTGATAGTCTACCTGAGAAAATTCCGTCCCAATTCAAGGTTGATCTACTTCTGTCCTTGGAGTTACAACAGGATGCCAATATCAGAATGATTACACCTCACTAAATCATTTCTTCTTCATAGCAAACCAAGAGTACCAAATTTCATACGTGATAACATTTTTATTGAGTAAAATTAAATTCCTAGTGCAAGTTAAGGTCTAATTATATTCCAAACTTTATATGAACCCACAAAATTCGAAGTTATGCTAATGACAAATAACAAGAAATAAAAAACAAAATCCATTCATCAAAATAAACCAGCTTGAGCACCTACATTTCGATCACAGTTCCTCTTTTGCAATTTTGTAAACCGTTAAAAGCCATACCATGAAAACAAGCATGAAGTTTTTAATTGCAAAGAAATGATTAATGCATCGGAGAAAATTAAATCTTTAGATTAAATTAATTTATAGTTGAACATTTATTTTTTCAACTTGAATCAATAAATATTTTCCATTCCATTCAGTACAATTTGTACAGAAGTTCAAAACTTGTGAGAATGTAGTAAATCATTTTTTACAACAAAAAAGTTACAGCGATCTGCGTTGCCAAAAATAGTATTATGCGTATTCCGTACAACATGCTATCTATACATGCATCTCTTTTTAAATTAATCTAATAGATTTTATCGTTGCACAAACAGCATAATATTGTAATTGCCGAATAATTATTAAGCAGTACTATAAATTGTTTTATTTATAAACCAGTAGTGGCACTCAGGAAAGAAGAAAGTCTTGCACTGTATTATATAATACCTTTTATTATATTACCGATACGAAGTTACGGAAATGATTACACGATTTGCTTAAACTTATGATTAGAAGTTTTTGTTTGGCAAATAAGATAAGGTGCACCCAACAAGTAGAACCATAGCCAAGCAACTAATGAAGCCGCATATGAAGGTGTTCCATCTTTCTCCATGAGATTGGACTAACAATCTCGGTTGCTCTTGCCCTCCTGGAGGAATACCATTATTATTATAATACTGTTTGATAATGTAAGCGTTCGGGTTGTCAGCACTCGGATATTGCATGTCCATTCGGGACCAAATAACATCAGTATGGAAAGGATCACTTCCTGAACCACCGGTGAAACGCTTTAGGGCAGTGCTGCCATTTGAGGGTGATCCATTTTTAAGCCCGTTCTCGTAAACGCTTCCATTTGTTACCCCATTCTTGTGAGGCGATCCCTTCTTGTGAACTGTCAGTCCTAGCGCAATCTGTTCATAGAGTTCAAGTGAAAGTTTTATTTGATTGCAAAAAGTATAAGCCTAAAGATATACAGATTGTTTTCAAATGTTAAATCGCTTGGTGTCAGTTCTGTACCTTATTTAACTCAAAATAATGTAGCTGATCGATATCCTCTTCAAAAAACTCGTTGGGGCTGCCGGCAGTGTAATTGTAGGAAGCGGTTATGTTGGGCTCGTTCTCACGTTCTAATATAGCCGTGCCGAGAATTCTCTGTAAAGTAGGTAATTAAAAATATTTTTATGATGTTACCTATCCAATTTTTTCAATGAGGCTTTCCAAACAAAACTGAATGGAACTTACCAACCGGTTTTTTCTTCCATTTTCTACCAATTGTTTGTTCCCTGGACTAACCCCATTTGCAACAGTCTTTGGTGGTTTCTCCATTATGACAACGTTAAACAAATTACAAACACTTTCTAAACATTTCACTTTATTAACGATAACAATTAACCGTTGATAACCATCCGTCAAAATTTTGCACAACTTATCCTTTAGTATTTTTGGTTGCTCACTCGCTCACTTCCACTCTTCAAAAACGAAGAACGATAGCATTTACGTGTGAATATATTGTGGTGTAAATATTTATTTTAAGCACTTGTACTTGTCTACAATCATGATATTGCTTAAATGTGTTATCTTTATCTTCGACCTGTAGTTTGGAGATTATATACAAACTCCTAGAAATTTTGTTTATTTTCTCGGAACTCGCCACAGATCTAAACAACACGTTCACCTGCAAAAAGAAGAAAATCCACTATAATTATCCCGTTTTCTTAACGAAACGTAATAAGAAATCCATTTGTAAAATCCATTTCTCACTACACAACACATTTTAAGAGTAATGAAATGAAACTTTGGCTCATATCAATCATAAAAGAAGAGCTTATATTTATCTTTATACATATGTCAATCGCGGTTTTTAGATAAACCGATGATGACTAATATTTAATCACTTTACTTGCATTACCGCAAAACATTTTATTGCTACATATAGCAGTAAATTGATAACTAACCAACGACAAATAATAAACATTTGCGATAAATGTCAAGGGCAAAGTACCTGATCGCAGATTACCCCAGTTAATCCTGGAAGCACTATAATGATTCAGATAATCATTTAGTTTGAAGTAGATTTTTCAGAGCTTTAATCAAATTAATGTACGTGCTTTAATTAACCAGTAGCTCAACTCTCGTAATTTTATTGGTATTATATAGATTGTAGCTGTACTATCAAAGTAATAGAAATCAAAGTGTATGATGTTGATGTAATCCACAATTCTACTCGTTTTATGATCTCATCCACATCAACCGACACCAGTAAGTATAAAAACATCCATAAAGAGTCACATATTATTTAGTGCTCCAGTTAGACTTGTCAAGCTTGACAACTTTCCTAGTTAAAAATGTTGAAAGCTAAAACCAAGGATGTAAATAATCCGATGCAGTTTCAGTCACATAGAATACTGCGGAGTATGAGCTAATAATTCTTCAAGTAAAAATAGTACACTTCCATGTATTAGATTAGGTTTTCTTTTTCTTTG
>JAANSO010002971.1:0-12328 GCA_036507315.1 Lepidocyrtus fimetarius | reverse complement strand
TGTCATTCGAACAAATCGTTTTGACCTGTGTTAAACAATTACAACTACCACGGTTGAATATTATCAAATAATTAAAGAAAAGTGCAGTGGCTATTATGGAACTTTGAGATAAACGTGAAAACATTTGGCAACGCATATGTGAAAAATAATTTTTTTAAACTGATAGTTTTTTCTGCAATTACATTCAGGCATGACCCGAGAATAGCGTCAACTCCGTGCGAAGGCCAAAAATTATAGAAAATAGAACAGTGACAAAGAACAAAATAAGGCAATAATTATACCTAATACCAGTCCCACACAAATAGTCGAGAAGAACAAAAGGTATTTTCACCAAAATTGCTTACAAATGGTACCGACGACACTTTCAACATTTTAAACTTCTTAACAAAAAATTTGCTTTCAAATATCCCCATTATTTCAAAATAACGAATGCAAAAATCTAAAAATATTCCTAATGAGAACTGTTTTAAATCTAATTAAAAGTCTTCTACCGTTTTAAATTGAGAAACAAACATATCCTTTGCCATTTTTCTTTTACGTTTGCAAAAAATTAACTCAAATTGATAACCCCTCATTATTTTTTAATTAGTAATGTTACACAAACATCATCTTTGCAAAGAACTCTGACACAATATTCAATCAAAAACGCAACAAAGAAAGATTCAGTTGATTGTAAGCTTCCCTTTTGCTCGGAATTCTCAACCAGGCATTTTTTGCACACAAATTTTAATACAAGGTTTTTGCAATAACTAATAAGGGAGAAGCTTAAGAAAAATGGAATTGTTCAGTAGTCAGTACCTTTTCATTTTGAACAAAGAAACAAGTCAAAATACTTAATTGGCAAATGAATATTCTTTTTTAAGCTTCTTTTTATATATCCCAATTTAAGATTGATATTCCTTTAGTGAAGGGTGAAAGAGAAGAATGCTAAAAATAAATGGATTTATTTAGTACTTTTTTGCATCTATTATAAATAAAAATGTCTACTGCTGAGAACAATTTTGTTTTAACTCTAATTGTTTTGTGTGCAACAAAATGCAACGTTTTTTGCAGGTCCTTTCTCTCTGTAAATAAATGAGCTGACGATAAGGGAGAAATGCATTTTTGGAAGTAATTGACAGGCAGATGAGTGAGCGTAAAAATATAATCATGTGCAAATTTGTGAATGTGATGAGAAAGTAAAAACTTTTTATTAATTGCTGAAAAAACGTGAATAAAGTCTTTCTTTAACAAAAACCTACAACTCACCCATCTATTATCATTGACAACGATGAAGCTCTTACATAAAACCTTTTGAAGACGTGAAAAAAGTGAATTTGAAAAATATTCAAATTAATATGGAATGACTTAAAATAACTCATTGGCTTCATTAGTGATGACTTCATCATAATTCTAAGTCTTCATTTTATGAGACTTTATATCCATATTAAACTAATTAGCTGTTTATCAAGTGCACTACATAATTAAAAAGAAGCTGTTTTTGTTTTCCTAATTAAGTCATCAAAGAGTGAGATGACAGTGTAGGTGTCTTCGTAATGAAGGCAACTTATTCAACTGTTATTTGGAAGAGAGAGTTCCATCAACGAACAACTAAATACTAATTAAATTACCCTTTTTGTACTATAGTATTACCTTCAGCGCATCAAAAATTCAGGAAAAGAATTCAGTAAATGTCAGAGGATTTCCATTAGTTATGAATATGTGAACCAAAAAGTGACGTGTTGAAACTTAACCTCTCACGTCACCCCCATTTTACTTTTAAAGGAACAGCTTTGGGAGGTCTTACCCAATTGCTGTCAAAATGATTAAGTTTTTAGTGAAGTTGCTAGTTTTGTCCACCACTGTTTCGGCAGTGACGACTTCAACAGAAAATCCTATTGTACATGATCGGACATTAAATCAGACTCTCCCTAGATCGAAATTGTTTTCAAGATCTATACAAAATGCATACAATAATAGAGACAGGGGTCAACATAGTAATTTAAGAGCTCTGGGCAATCCAGTTGATTGGACAATGTCCAAAGCAAATCTAGTCGCAGAATTTTATACAAGTGAGCCTGCACCAACATCGCAAACATATCGAAGCCATTCTCCCAAATCAAATTATGGAGACAGGTCTCATCAGAAAGTTCTGTTTCCAACAAGGGAAAATTACTCATCAGAAGTAAATAATGTGAAACGGTCAAATAGTTTAAAAGCTAACGGGGGAAATCCTTCACCTCCATCGTCGTCGTCGGATTACACTGAAAGTTTAATGACAAGCGGAACCACATATAACGCTATACCACCAAACCGTGTGGTTGATGGACGACCCAAAACCCCAAGTAGTTTTAGATTTCCTTCAAATAACAACAATCATAACGGAGGTGGATACTCTTCAGCATTCACACCTCTCATAAAGTTTCCACCTTTCTTTTCTGCACTTTCAAATTCGTCTCCAGTTAGCGGATATCCATTGCATCAGCGCCCTCCGCGCGGACCACCGCTTCCTCCACAACAATTTTATGGGCCACCTCAAATGACTAGACCAATCAACGGACTTAGACCTCCTCCTCCTGAAGCAGCGCAGTCGAGTCCACCTCCCTCCCAGTATTTACCACCACCGCCACAAAACAGTCCCAATAATCCACAACCGTCTCAGTTTGCCCCACAAAGGCCGCAACATTCACCATTTATGCCAGTTCCATCTAATCATGAGAACTTTCAACAGAGAAATCCGCCTCCACCTCCGGGAGAATATCTTCCACCAAAGAATGAATCTTCCAATTTTACTCCAAGCCAACAGTACCTTCCTCAAAAACAGCACACTGAAGTGATACCTGAGCAGCCTCAGTTCCAACCTGGTTCACCGCCTCCACAAATTTTGGATAATTACAGGAATCAAGCGGTGTATCCAGCTCCACAGTCACCTCCATTAGATAAGAAGCCCCTGGTTTACGTTATGGCCAATGCAACAACGGAAGCAACACCGTTTCAAAATAAGCCAGCTCCATTTAATCATCAACCAATGGATACATTTACAAACTACGAAAACGAACCAAATTCTCCTCCTATTCCAAATCCACAACATGAAAGTCCTTATATGCAGATGCCTTCAAAACCAAATACGGAAAACCTACAAAATCCAGGACCTATACCACCCCCGTTACCTTCCTTTCCCCCACAAACACAAACAAGTCTTCCAAATCTAAACCTTCCTAACGACTTGGCGCTAACCGAGCCTCTTTCTCAAGTGCTTGCAGATGCAAACGCAAAGTCAAGTGACGCAAGTGATAAAACGATTCGTTTTGTTATACACAAACCAGAAGACGAAGACATTGTTAGAAACGCTATCCTAGAAGATGCACAAAACCGATATGAAGATGTTCGTTTCGTTCAAGGCCCTACATTAAAAGTTCAGCGAAAAGAGACGGTCTATCTCCCACCAAAACGAAAAACTGTGGTTTACATACTTCTTAAGGAGCCGCAAATTGACACGGATGTACAAGTTATGACGCCACACGAAGATGAGCCGGCACCGGAAGTCTACATTACATATCAGAAAAGTGATGGCGCAGTAAAAACAAAACATTATTCTCCAAAGCCAATACGCCAGGAAGACATGAAGAAATATTTAGACATTGAAGAAGATTCTTCGTATGGTTCCGGTCAAGAATCTAGATTACATCCGAGAATTTCAAAAGCAACTTCAGTCAGCCTTTCAACTTCATCAAAAACGTTAAGGACAACAGCGTCAACATCCTCCTCTTTAGCATCTACTGAAATAATGGATGCTGGTAACTATTTTAAAGAAAGTGATAACAACACCTCTTTACTTGCCAATCATAAAATGATTTCAAATGATACATTTCCAGAGGAAAATCTAAAGTCAACTATTCCCTTATTAAAGCCTTCTCCTTTACTTTACTCAACATTTACTAATAGTAGTGGTAGGGTCAGTACTAACTTTAACAACACTATAAATGATACATTTCCAGAGGAAAATCTAAAGTCAACTATTCCCTTATTAAAGCCTTCTCCTTTACTTTACTCAACATTTACTAATAGTAGTGGTAGGGTCAGTACTAATTTTAACAACACTACAACCAACGACAACAATAATTTTACCACAGATCCACATTCTTTAATTCATTATCGTCTTAAGAAAGGGCGGTCACCTACTTATCCCAGAAAAACACACTCGCTTCCAGTGCTTCCTCCAACTCCGAGAAGAGTTTTGAGGACACTACATCAATGTCCTACGATAAAATGATTTGTATAGTTTAATCTAGGACTTAATTTAATTGTTATGTTAGCTAGCACATATGGTGAAAGTGAAATGTGTGTCTGTATATTATATTACTGCGTAGATATAGAATAAAAAACCGTAGTCTGTAATATTCTCTTGTAAGCTTTCATTATTTTACTTGTGATTTGAATACTTGTTCTGTGTTTTATTTATTTCTCCATTTATATATTATTTTAAAAGTTACGATTACATAATATGTGTTAACATTATACTACTTTAAAATCAACAATGTTACCAATTTAGTGTTAGTTCCAAAATGCAAATTATGTATAGCATGCTGACAAGACGATTATAATGATTAGTTGTAGCAGAATACATGCAAAATGAAGAAAATGCCTACTTTCACAAGTGTGTCCTTAAAAATGCCGAGAATGTGTATTTGGTCGTTTCCAGGTTTATAATAATAAAATATGATAACGAAAACAAGTTTTGGAAAGAAGACTGTTTCTTTTATACTTAATGTTAGAACGTGTGTCAATGAAAGTGGACTATACTTGCAATTTGAACCTTAAAAATAAAAAATATTAGATGTAAAAGTAATTCATTGAATTTATACTCAAGGGGTTTAATTTGTTTAAAATATCAAACGTGCTGTATTTGCTTATTAGTAAAGCCAGAGTAATATGCTAAAATTATTTGCGCAATTACAATTCTAATACCCTGAATAAGTTTGACGGGTTTAAAGCTAAAAATAAGGCTACATCAATATACTAGATAGGTTTAAACTGCAAATGTACTAAAAGATACGTGATGAAACTGTCAATAGGTAGATGTTTCGTAATTACATTGGTGCTAATATTTACAATTATAAAATTGTTGTTCCATTCGCGTAATTTTTATTGTTCAATAAAAAGATAATTTACAAAATGCTACTAACCCATGCATGCATTCTTCTTTATTTTACACAAGCTCGGAAGTTATCGTTATTTCCTCAAATCATTTGAACATAAAATATGAAATAAAAAATCCATGTATGGAATTAAACCTTTCGTGGGTCCCTGGTATCAACCAAATGATCGATGGACAAATTACAACAGTAAAATAATGTACAATCAAATAAGTAAAATTGAACAAGACCATATCATTGATAGATATTAAGTATTTAAGTGACTGGAAGTCTTGGATTCATTCATTTTAATAAGCTAAATTTGCAGTCTCCATCAATTACAGATTTACCATTTTTTGTTTATTATATATTCATAAGCACAGCACAAGACGGCACGTAATAATATATACTTAATCCAAATGTAATTTATAATAATTAATGCCTACATCATCAGAGTACATCAATTCAGTTTTAAAAAATGCATTGTATAGTATACAATTGACGCTGAAGAAATATTATAAATTGAGTAATTTTTTAATTTCAAAAGTTATTCCTGTATTATAGTAAATATGAGAAAAATTGTAGCAGAATTAGAGAAATTAATTATTTTTTATGACAATCGTAAATTGCATAATGTAGTAATAATATGACCATTTATGACATAAGATATATAATAGTAAGAATAATATAGTAAGACTTATTTTATCTTAAATACACACACATATTTCTTGTCCCCTTTCTCTTTTTCACACCTCACTCTATACTTTTCACTGGTCCATTGAGTCCCAGTAATTTATTTTGGCCTTTTCGTATTCTTGCTTTGTTGTGCGTTGCTTCATGAATGTTAATAGTGTTAATATCCACAAGAGACTAGGTAATCTCCTAATTTTTCAACTACGGAGGCTGCTTGTTGGGGTTGAATAGGATCTTCATAAAGTGATACTACAACGGCTGCAGCAACATGAAAATAAAAATTAATAAAAATATTATTATCATCTTTTATTGCATTTAAAAATGAGTTTATTTATATGTTTAGAAAAGATAAGTCATAAAAATAGTTTTGAACTTAATAACCTTGTGTAGTTTTCATGCAATGTGCCCCGACTTTCCCCAGCTTTGCTCGAATCACACGGTCAGTTCCAGAAAGATAGATGAAACGCTGTCCTGCCAGTGTGACACCCGATCCTGTCAGTAGGTCTTGATTATCAAAACCACTGACTATTTTCGTGATTTCATCTTTACTGACCTGTTTGGAACATAAAAATCAAAATTCGTTCAAGTGTTTTAATTCCGGAATATTGCAACCAATTTCATAAATATGCACATATTATATTTACAACACAAGAAGAGGGATCAAAAATCATATTATAAAAACTACTTGTGAATGATAGCAATTTTATTTCATTTTAAAAAAGCAAATGCATGTTTACTGATGATGACAGGTGAACCTTTTACCTTCGGTTACATAAAAAAACATACCTAAACTAATTAAGTAATGAGATATTATGAATGAATGGAATGTGTGTCTGCAGCCAATAAAAACTTGTTGCAGTTTTGTACTGCACTAATGCATTTTCTTATCACCTACATAGGCGTTCTACGAAAGTAAAAAATGCCAAAACATCACGTAACGCATTTTTTAAAATGTACCTTGCTAGTGGGGTACATAAAAATTTTCGCCACACGCAGAAACAAATGTTATATTTACTTTTGCAACTACTACCATGCAGCTATAAACAACTAGTTTACTAGCAACAGCAGTATTAAAACATTATCTCGCAAGAACCAAAAAGTCATGCAATCTTGCACACACAAACAACGCTTTTTAGCTTAATTTCATGTAAAAAAGCTTTCACGCTTGCCAAATCCAAATTTTTTGATTCTTGTTTACTAAAATACTTTTAAAAAGAAACCTAATCCTTCCTTTGCCAGCCGTGTACAAGAATCTTGAAGTCAATACCATCTTGCTAAGGTATTTAACAGTTTTTACAAAATCAATTAAGAAGTACTACTTATTTCATTCATCATAATCCAGCTACTACTCCTTCCCTGCTACTATTAAATCCCGAGAAAGTGGAACAAAGCAATTAACCTTACCTTACTTTTTACTTATCTGCCATATCATGTATGTCATCATCATATTATGACTATGACTGGCCCAAAACTACCAGACTACTACTACTACTTTTGCACTTTTACTGACCATTATATAGGATGCTTTATTATTAGATCATTTAGATAATGTTTTAAAACAATGATTTTTGGTAAGATGTTTACTCATTGTTACTATCATCCTAACATTTAAATCATTTCATCCATTTGGAAAAAATAAAATATTTAATAACATATTTGTTGCATAAAATATTTAGAATTTTTATTTTTTTGAATTCTATTAGATAAAGTAAGCTGGGTTGGGTTACTTTCAAGCAAATTTAAACTTAGGTAAATACTTATCTACCTACCATTCATTTTTTAAATTGATCATGGTCAATCAATCAGTTGATTTTTTGTAATACTTGGTTTCTGAGCTCGAATAATCAATTTTGTAACTTGGTTGGTCATAAATTAATCCAAAATGTAATGCTGGGGAGTTTCTAGTATCCTCACAGGAGAAGCAGTAAGCAAATTCCTTTTAGAATTTGTATGCATTATTATCATAACCCCGATAGTATCTACCATTTCAGCAATAAAATTCAACCACAATATCCGTTTTTCCTATTCCAGAATTAAACTTATTTTATTGCATTTTATTCCGAGAAAGTTTAAAGAAATACCATATTTTTTAGACATGACCAAACAATATATTATACCAAGAATTTGTTGACGCTGCAAAAGAATGCAATTGCTTTTTACAAACACACGCGTTTTACCAAATGCCAACAAAATAGTATTTTCTTTCATTTCATTAATCATTAGACGCTGCCAGTTTTAGCTGGAATGTACATACGCAATTTCACTAAAGTAATTTTGCGTGAATCTCTTAAAAACCGTCAAAATAGAGCTTTTTGTCCATGGAGAAAAAAGTTATTTCTTGATGGCCGGAAGTGAAACTCCGATAATGTAAACATTAAAGATTCAAAATCTCATTCACAATAGAACTTTTATTGCATATTGCAGCAGGAAGTATAAACAGAGTAGCAGAGATTGCTTACGCAGTTTAAAGCTTAAATTTAATGTGACAATTATTATTATGTACATACTTCTATATTTTTAATGTTTCAGCAAGGGACAACATAAATAATCATTGCATGTTGACTTATTGACTAAAGCAACAGGAAGCCGTTACTATTGATATCTTATCTGTCCGGAATAGAGATTAAGTAACCTTTGCATTTCAATTTCAGTTTCCTAGATTTCGCTCTCGTTTCATCGTCATCTTATACATTGGCAATTTTTTGCAAAGAAATAAAAGATAGAAGCTCAACTTGATGTCGATTCATTCTAGATATGCCATGCAGAAAGGAGCAGAAAGAAAAGAAACGTTTGACGGATTCGCTATATCTATCTTATATGTACATGCCACATTTCGGTTTCTGTGACAGTGAAATGATAACGACAAGAAAACCACGAGGAGGGTTGCTTGTGGAGGGGGCGGATGAAAAATTGAAAAACATAATGTGCATCGAGCTTGCATCAAGACTAAAGACATGACTAACTAAAACGGATGAGGATAAAGATGAGTCAAGCATCAATATCATTGCTCATATAGTAGGTTACAACTTACAACTATTCGGACAAATTTTTGTTTACTCACTTTGTTGGGTTCTCTGGTAGAGGCATTAAAATCTAGAACACTCAGCCAAAACTTACACAATAATATATCCCATACACTTCAAAAGTGCAAAATATACAGGGAAATGGCAATACAATTTAACGGATATGACAACAGGCAGAGTCATTAAAATTGGTGACAACTCAACTCATTTTTATCAAACCTCGAAATATTTGCTGCATTAGCTGATTGAAGTTTATAATTTATTGAATTAGACAAGAGCGGAAACTATTAAACCAATTCATTTACTTTCCTACACCGGCACATTTAATCAATGGCTAACCTCGAAAACCAGAAAGAAGGAAATCATGAATTACAAATCTTAAACTCTAATTTTGAACCTTTTATTAAGGCAAAACTTTCCAGTTTAAACCAAGCTTTAACTACATTTTAATGGTAGTGGCAAAGACCATTAATTAGAGATTAATAAATCAAAGTTGTCCCAGTATGAAGCAAAAAGCCGTTATTCATCAAACGGATTCAGATACTTTTATTGAGGAAGCCAAACTTTTACAATATGTTTTTCATTTGAAGGAAATAATAATGAGAGCGTGGTGAAAATTAAACCTCATAATATCAAATCAAACATACATAAACTAGTAAAAGTTTAGTTAACGACTGGCCAGAAGAAGGCTGTAAATTAGTTTTTAATTTCATTTGCCTTTTCCTCAATTTCAGATTTTAAGCATAAATGGTTACTAAATGCTAAGCCAAGCAATTAATGTAAAACGGTTCATTAAAATGATAAACACAGCTAGCAAAACAACGGCTTTGTACAAATACGAGTTAAATACAAAAGTAATTTTACACCTTGTGCAACTGAACCCACATAAAGTTATATTTTATCACACACAATGCTAATTACCGATGAGCTTGTCAATTTCTAAACAGCTTCAAAATAAGCTAACAAATCAAATCAATTCAATCAATCCATATTACATACAGCAAGACATAAAGGCAACATCGTTTCGAATAAGTATGAAACATGAAAATATTTCAATCCTTCCAGAACGAATACATGTTCCTTTCTCCTTTCGTAAGCAGTCTTGTCTCACGAAAGGTTGCACAGGAATTAGTTAACTGAAAATAGATAAATATTTAATTGTTTGCATTTGGCAATTACTGCAAAAAATAGTTCCCAGAATTGTTTGTAAATTGCAAATAATAACAATTTTCATAACGCCAGCCATTTTGGATAACGATTCTAAAATATGTTGCATAAACCCATCTTTGTCAACCTACCATTTATCACGCAAGTACTATAATGCGCCATTTTTCCTTCTCATATATGAAAAACACGTGAAACCTTAACTTATTACTATTAAGATATTAGTGTTCTGAATGCAAACAGATGTTTCGAACAAAGCCAACATTCATTACTGATGATAAACCGAGCACAACAATCAGTGCTAAGTGCTATAATGCTGACGATGTCGACAAAAAATACAGTTCTCATCAATTCTCAAACAAGGATTTGACAAAGGACAAATCTACATCTAATAATCTACGCATGCATTCCATATTTGTAGTTGCATCATGTCGATATGATGCCCTTTCATGCGCACAGCAAGGATATTCGAGATCTCAGAAAGGGACACAGCACAATCATTCACACCACCACACCAGGTCGGCGCAGATATCAATGAGGTTAACTGGCCCAACAAAGAAAATTGACAGTAACAGATGCTGCAAGTAGAAGATATTAGGGACACTAAAGTCTCGGCTTCTACTTATGAAAGTAGGAATATTGCCTACTGATCACGAATTTGAGGGAAATGTTTTTCTTGTTCAAGTACCATTTCCTTTTCTACAGATACAAAGATCGCAGATTAAGGCTAAAAAGCAAGTTATTACTACGAGCATAATTCTTCAACCCTCAGCCGCATATAACATTTCACTACCAAAAAGAATATTAACAATCATAATAATCTTTTTTTCTTATAAGAATATCCTAATATGGAAATACAATCTCTCATCATCGCCATCCTCGTCACTTTTATCTTTTTTGTCTAAGGCCAGCAGCAGATGTGTGTAAATAGCAGGCTGAAGAAACTGTTGAAAGTTCACACATTTCGAAAAAATTGAACATGTCTTCTATTCTCCTAACAAATTTTCGGGCTATGTTGTCTTTTCTTTTTGGTCAGCAAACATTCAATCAAGGTCTAGTCTTACCTATTTATTTGCTTACATGCTTTGCTAATGCATAAAAGTTGCGATTTACTTATGTAACAGGTTCACTATTCCTGTCAACCTTCCCTGTCTTATCCTTTTTTGCGATTCGCCGATTTTTTAGCATTTTATCATCATCGCGTACTGATAAGCCATGATATTGATAGGTCACCTTGTTTTGTTCAACTATTCATGTCTAATTTTGTTAGAAAATATCATAAAAGCAAATGTAATGAATGAATTCATTCAATACTAGCCTATATAGTATATCTCATCTTCTCCCGAGCCGATTGGAGATTCCACTTTATAAAATCTTCCACTTTGTACTGGTGACAGTTACGAATTACGAACTACCAAATTATCAAAGAGGGTTCATAATTAAGTCATAAATCGTTTACAGATAAGCTGCAAATCAACAAACAAGCTTGTATTTGAGAGAGATAAAGAGAAAATTATATGCACTTTTGCTTAAATTATATCATCAATTGCTTTATTTCCTTTTTCCATAAAAATGTTGCAATCACCTCGTCTAAAATGGGTAATTGATTCAGTTATGTATCTTTATTTGCTTGCTTATTAATAACCACAGCAGACTTATCTACACAAGTGCATCACAAGTGAGTAATTTGCCAATGCAAAAACTACGAGTTTAAAAATCCATTTCCTGAATGGGCGTTTTTCACGGTATGTTTAGTAATACCAAACTACTAAATTGTTCATGAACGATTCCTGGAATTTTCAGTACACCAGTCGGATTTTCGGAAAGAGAAAAACACGAATAAACAACAATCCAATTCATAACATAACATGTAATAATATTATAGGGAAATTTGAATTGAAAAACAACTTTATATGCCATAGAAGTATTTACAATTCGTGTAATAAAATCCGTTAAATTGCAATTAGTTTACGCTTATGAATAGTAACTGTCACATTTGAGTAAAATATCCCTAGAACTTAAAGGACTAATGCATCTTTTGACAAAAATGAATGTCCAATTTATTAAAAAAGGAAGCATTTAATATTTAGCCTAATAGAATTATCAATGGACCACCTACGCAACGCAAGCTAAATTTTTATGGCACTGGCAATGAAACTCCTTTTATAAGTCAAGGCTTCATCATTCATTAAATATGAATTAAAACTTACAAACCAGAATAGCTTGAAAGAAGCAGTTTTCACTAGATTTAAATACATCGGCAAATTTCAATAAGAAAAGTTAAACTATCAAAAAGAGTACTCTTCATGAAAGTAAAAGTATAAAAGTGGTTGT
>JAANSO010002970.1:0-12332 GCA_036507315.1 Lepidocyrtus fimetarius | reverse complement strand
GGAGTGTTTGAACACAATGTTTCTGTCAATGACCACATTGGTAATTTGAAATACACTTATTAAATAATTATTAAAATGAAGTTGAATTTATAATAATTGTTGCAAACTGAGCTCTATTTTTGTATTTTTAGAACGATTGCCTGAGACCCCCACTCAAGGCGATGCCTATGGGGTGAACCCACTTTGCTCCGTTCAATATAAAGACTGTGCTACCCCAGAGGATCCAATTTCAATTCGGAATTTTCTAATTGGAAAGAAACAGGGAGAAAATGCTTCAGACAGGTAAATTGTAATTCACACCCGTCTTAAAACTGTTATTTAGTTTAAAATAAGTGATTTGTTTTGTTCTCAGTATTTTCAAAGTTTATCCCCTGATATATGGTCAATCCAGAGTTGGTTACTGTGTTGAAGTTGACAAAGATCTTTTGTCAAAAGTTTACAAAACTTTGAAATCACCGACTATAGCCATAGACCTGGGGATTGGATGGAACAGGGAACTTTTACTGAAAACTGAGGGTGGGCAACAGTCAGTACTGCTCGGAAAACGATGGACCACGTGCAAAGGTACAACGCTATTTAAACATGCGTTTGTTTTCTATCGGGAAAGAATAAGATAACTTAATTACGTTTACGCACCTTTTTATTTAGCTGAAGCTCTTATAACTCGAAACGAGAACAGGATCCCTCTGTTATGGGAACTTAAAGGAATATCTAAAGAAGAACTTGTGCAGCAATCCAAGACTGCCAATGCATCTCTCAGTTTCCTGCTCGGCGTGTCAATCAAGTTCAACTATGTCCGTTTGTCAAGGGACTTCAAAAAAATAGGGATTAAATTGAACTCAGCATCCATCTTAATGTATTGGGACGACTCTACGAAGGATTTAACCATCGTTGCCAATAACGGGGCGGAAGTTAAATGTCATCAATCCATCATAATGGGTAAGAACAGGCTTAATTGCTAGAATTTTGGAGTCTTTAATGTCAAAGATGATTACGTTATTGATAGCTCACTCTGTGCCATTTGAACGGATGCTTGCCCCTGAGAATGGAATGTTAGAGGCCCGCGGAGGAAGGATTGAAATGTTCGAGAATAGTGCGGATGGACTAGAGCTCTTCGTAAAGTTTATGTATGGCTTTCCTATTAAAGAGAAAGATCTCACGCCTGACTTTGCTGTTGAGCTTTTCCAGCTCGGAAATAAATACGACGTGAAGGAACTGGAGGAGGGTTTAACTGAATTCTTAACAACTAAAAGAGCGCCATGGTTTACTGCTGATTCTTTGATTGAGCTTTATTTCATTGCTAGAAATATCGACAGTTTGGCGGAGTTGAAGATTCACGCACTTACGGAAATGTGTGGGTAAGGCTGGTATTTAGTAATGGTAATTTTTGCTTAAATAATTTAAAAATATTAACTATCCTAATTTTATTACTTTTTAGAATCCCTCCAGACACTTTAAAAGGCTGCGAGTATTTCGGAGAGCTCCCTCAAGGGGACAAGGACCTGCTTAACCTTACTCTTGTTCAGTGGAAAGAGAACATTTAATAATTAAATAATTATTGCTTTTTAAAAAACCTTAGATCAGTACATTTTGTGGATATTACACCAACACAATTTAATTTTTTTAAATGTTTGACAATTTTTGAATTTGTACTTATGACTTATACTTGACGTAAACATTGATCTGACATATTCTTAAGCAGTTTTTGTACGGTTTCTTCTATCTTCCGAATAAAAAGTTTTATTGAAATAATTAATTTTAGTTAGTTTTGACTAAGTAGTAGCAACTGAACAGTTAAATTATTAACCAAATCAAAACACCTCAGCGGAGTAGACTTTGCAATGAAGTTCATCTCTCCAAAGGTAACTTTAATTGGGGAACAAGACCTTACAAATCTTTGAAACCATTTCTTCTCAAGCCCATTTAGTCTCCTAATATACCCAATCATTTTCTTCGTTAGTATCTCTGATTCCCCGTGAATCTTCGCCATCCCTCCTAACCAAAGCATCATCAGGAAGAATCCATCTAAATTAACCATTGTGAAAAAAATTGCCAACCAAAGTTGATCTGATCGATTCCAATCAAGTCGGATAAGAAAAGCTAGGCAAAAAGGCTGCAAAGCCACGCAGACTAAAACCGTCGCGGTATTTACATACTTTTGCAAAATCAGATTTGACAATTTTGATAGGATTTGTATTCTGCGAAATTCAAAGGATATTTGGCAAGGTTTAGCTCTGGATTTAACAATTATCCAGTAATTGCCAAGCAGATCCTTCAGCGAAAGTGTGCAAATGATTTGGAGGTTTCCTGTCATAAAATAAAAAGATTCTCCAGCCACCATAAATAACCAATAGGTAATGGAGAGCAGCCAAGATTTTGCAAAAACATTCCAGATTCGACTAATCAGCCCATCATTTGAATCCTGTCGACATTCCGGAAGTATCCAAAACCCAATCAAAGCCGAATGACAAGGATTCCAAAGAAAAATTCCAAAAACTAAAGACGCCACAATGAAAAGTGGAGAAATCCAGCAAAACCAAGCAAGTAACTGATTAGACATTTCAATCAAATCCCTTTCTTTTTTAAATATCTTCGTGACTCTCGGTTTTCCACTTTCTCCAGCTTGTAGTAACCCATTTATAAACAAAATTATGTTCTTTCGCTCCTCTCTGCTGACTTGGAGGAAAATAGTGAATCCAGACTCGCACAAAATTATTATTCCAGAGAACACAACTTCCAAATGGGAAGAATTCTTGTTAAACAAAGCTTGAATCATTAAGATAATCACCAGAAAGGCTTGAGCTGTCAAAGTAAATTTAAATTTAAACATTGCTTTTGGTTCGAGCTCTTCAAACCTGAAAGATCCTTCGAAATGTTTAATTTTAAACGGTAAAGCGCCAAAGAGTTTAGCTGTGCGGTAGTTTAAAAGAAAAAAGCGTTTATTTTCCAACAGCAACATTTTCATCCCTTTGATATTAAAGAGGAATCTGTTTGAGTTTATCAGTGAAAATTAAAACTGTTTGGTCAGTTTGGAGAAGTTTCTCCAGTCCTCATCGTCACTGAGTTAACTTTGTTTTTCTAACTGATGCAAACAACATTACCGAGCTAAATTATCTTTTTATTTGTTGGAATAAACGCAGGACTACTTAATGCCTTATAGTTAATTAAATTAACTAACTAGTTATGTTTGATGTCTGATATGAGGAAAAACTTACGATCTAGATATGATAGAAGGTTTAAATAAAAAATGACGTCGGTCTCTTGACTTTATTATTCGGAGCATAAAAGAAGATAAATATTTTAAAGTATTTAATATTAATTAATTATTAACATAAGCTATTTAGAATTAGAACATGCTAAATCTAGACAAAGAGCAATTTACGACTACATTTACAGTAAAGCGTGGTTAGTTATAATCTTACTTAATATCTAATGTAAATAGTTTAATTCTTAAACACTAATAAAGAATGAACAGTTAGCCCATTGGCAAAGTCAATGCAATGCAACGTCGTAGACTTCTCTATAAAATTTAACGACCCGAATTTAACTTTAAGAACTGGACAAGACTTAACAAACCTTTTAAACCAGTTTCTCTTCCTATACCCTTTTACATTCTCAACATGCCCCTTCAA
Source organism: Lepidocyrtus fimetarius (assembly GCA_036507315.1). Taxonomy (NCBI): domain Eukaryota; kingdom Metazoa; phylum Arthropoda; class Collembola; order Entomobryomorpha; family Entomobryidae; genus Lepidocyrtus; species Lepidocyrtus fimetarius. The sequence goes on along the minus strand of JAANSO010002970.1, from coordinate 8,700 downwards.
CTTTCTCTGTAAGAGCTTCGACTCCTTATGCACTTCAGCCATTCCGCCAAGCCAAATAATCATCCAAATCAAAGCATCCACGCCAATTAAAGCAACGACAATAAAAGTAAAAACATTATCATCCCAACTGGATCTCGACCTTATTAGAAAAGTCGTACAAAGTGGCTGTACGGAAACGACAAGAACAGCCAAAGCAGTGTTCAAGTACTTTTGAATAATTAAATTGGATAAAATCGAGAGAAATTGAATTTTACGAAACTCAACAGAAATTTTTAGCTCATTTCCCCTCGCTAGGTTTAGCTTTGTCAAATTCCAAAACTGTAAAAGCAAATCTGTAAGAGAAAGCGTGGAAATTATTTGAATATTGGCGGTAACAAATGCAAAGCATAAGCTTCCAACCAGCAGAGTATAGAAGTTTCCAAGAAGAAGAATGGATTTCAGAAGAATGTTCCAAAACCTTCCAGATACTATATTTGAGTTGCATTCCTGGAGGAGAAAGTAGCCGACGAAGGTGGGGCGACATGGAAAGTTTAAAAACAATCCGAACACAATCAAGGCCACGTTTCCTCCGATTGAGCCCCATCCGCCGTATGACAAGCCAATGCATAAGAGCTTAATCAAGCTTAATTGACTCTTTCCTTTAAAATGCAAAAAATAAATATTAATTACAATTAACTAATTGAAGTAGCTAATTATTACCTTTGCTTCCGCTTTCAAGTAGCCCATTTACATACAAAACAATGTTATTTGCTTCATCTTGGAATACTTTGCAGAAAATTGGGCAAGCTGACTGTGTTGCGACGACCACTGCAGTAAACACCGTTTCCGCAGTGGTCACCACTTCTCCATTTTTCAATGCCAGAGAATATTGACTTATGATGAACACAACAAGAAAAAAGTGGATAAATCGATTCAATCGGAATTTCTTCATTTCTTTTGAATCTGACTCGTACTTTTGAAGGTGAATGCATGATTCGTGCTCTGTTATACTAAATGGCACACCATTCAGCCAATTGAGGACGTGATAACTATGCAAAAGGAACTTCCTGTTTTCCAAAAGCAACATCTTATCAAAAACCTTTCCAAGTTGTACCACCAAAATAGAAAAAATAAGATTCCAATTATTTTACTAAAATTCAACACAAGTCAACTGCCTTCCTGCCCATCAGAATATCACCAGTAAGCGTTTCTTAGTTTTAATCGCAAATTAAACCAAATATCATTTCAATACTTCCTTGTTTGATGTGGGCTGAACCTTTTTTAATTATCTGAAGCAAATGCTTTGAAAACTAATCTTGAGAAAATAAACAATTAAACTTCCTTTTCCTAGTGGAAGCAAACTTTAAAGCGAACGTAACTCAAATATTAAATTATTCTTTGCACAATGATTAAATAATTCATAAACAATTCAAACAAAACATTTTAAAAAGTTTATCACTTGATTATTAAGGAATAAAACTACCGCAATAATTTTCTATTATATGACCATATTTCCGGCATTATTTATTACCTACAGTAAAAAACAGAGCAAACCTCAAGCTTCCTTAGAATTTAAATTTTCAACTTTCTCCAGATTTTGAAAATAACGCTTGTTTAATGACTACTTTAGTTAAAATGTACAAAACCAGCTATTTCGTTAACCAGCGCGCAGCGTTAATACCTGGGTTAAATCTTGTAAATACAAGCCACACGTTTTGCGTCACTAGACAAGATATACAAAACCAGACAACGCTTCACAATTTCAAGGTTAGCATTTTAAAATTAACACTTATTCAGTTTTGCGCATTATTTAGCATTTAAATTAGTTTCTAATGTTTAATTAACAATAACAAATGAACAGTTAAGCAGCTAACAAGATCAATGCAATGCAATGTGGTTCCCTTCTCAATGTAATTTAACGAACCGAATTTAACTTTAAGAACTGAACAAGATCTAACAAACCTTTTAAACCATTTTCTTGCATAACCCTTTACAATCTCATTTTGCCCCGTCATCTTCCTTAGCAACTGTTTTGACTCTAAATGAACTTCAGCCATTCCTCCAAGCCAGGTAGTCAACCAAATCATCGCATTCCCTCCAATTAAACCAGTCACAATAAAAGTAAAAACATTTTCTGGGGTGGCTTTGGAATGAATCAAAAAAGCACAACAAAATGGCTGAATTGTAATTAGCAAAACCACCAAAGCTGTGTTCAAGTACTTTTGAATTATCAAATTGGAAAGCCTTGACAAAAAGTGAATTGTCCTCAATTCAACCGCAATTTTGTCGTTTCTCTTCCCAAGATTATCTTTCAATGCTTTCCAAAACTCTAAAAGTAAATCTGCAAGTGAAAGCGTGGCAATTATTTGAACGTTGGCGGTTAAAAATCCAAAGCATAAGCTACCAATTAACAGGACGTAGTAATTTCCAAAAAGAAGAATCGTCTTCAGAAAGATATTCCGAATCCAATTGAATTGTCCAGAATAATTACGGCACTGATTGCATTCCGGAAGGATCCAGTACCCGGCGAAAGTTGGCCTACAAGGAAAGACCAAGAACACTCCAAACACACTCAAGGTCACGGTTGCAACAATAGAAACCCATCCAATGTACGAAAGCCCAATGCACAAATGCTTTATCAAATTTAATTTCCTTCCTTGTTCTAAAAATTAAAATAATTATTAACACAAACTTACACGAGAGTAGTAATTTTTAACCTACCTTTACATCCGGTTTTAATCAATCCATTCACAAACAAAACAATGTTGCTCGCTTCAGATTTAAAAACTTTGAAAAAAACCGTGAAAGTTGCCTGTGGTATGGTAACCACAGCAGTGAAGACTTTCTCCGTAGAGGTCGTCAATTCCCCTGTGTACAAACCTACTAAGCTTTGAATTATAATGAAAGATACTACAAACAAGTGAGTGAACGCTTTCCAAGTAAAACTCTTCAGCTCTTTTGAATCTTTTGGAAACTCTTCAAGAATAAAACCTGACTTGGTTGGTATTACTTTAAACGGAATGCATTTTAAGTATTCAAGGACACGGAAGCTATGCAAAAAGAAAGCTTTGTTTTTCAACAGCAGCATTTTTAAAAATTTTGCTTTGCTATTGCAGGAATTGCAATAACTTACTTTGAGTTGCTTTAATAGTGACAATAAAAGACTCAAATTACAAATTCGTTTTGCTTTTAATGCACATAAACTAAGATAAAAATAGTATTATTGAAAATAATCAAAACTGTATGAGCTTCAGCTTTTACTCGTCATATGACACAAGTGAAGTTAAGCTTTAAACTATTTTGACATGTGAATGTCACAAAAAATCTATACCCGAATCTAGAATGATCGAAACCATCTATTTTTCACGTGTGAATGTTTAGTTGATAGCATCGCCTTTAATGATACTTAAAATCTAAAGCTATTTGATAATTTATGCCATAGTAGATTTTAAATACACAGGAAATAAATGCTGATAAATAGCACATTTTACAAAATTAAACTATGATTAAGTTAATTACTGGTTTTGAGTCACTAGCAAAAGCTGCACAGTTAACCCATTCGCAAAGTCCATGCACTGCAGCGAAGTCGACTTTTCAATGAAATTTAACGAACCAAAATTGACCTTGAGTACAGGACAAGACTTAACAAACCTTCTGAACCATTTTCTTTCTCTTCTAGGAACTTTCTCAACATGCCCCAGCATCTCCCTCAATAGGAATTTAGACTCATCATGCACCTCAGCCATCCCCCCAAGCCAGACAACCACCCACAAAATGCTGTTCAAACCAATCATTGCAAAAATAAGGGTAAGAATCACATTTTCTTCCCAATTTGATCTAATAAGAAAGGTCAAGCAAAGCGGTTGAACAGAAACAAGAAGAACAACCAAAGTTGTATTTAAATACTTTTGAATTATCAAATTCGACAGTTTTGAAAGTAACTGAATCCTTCTGAATTCTGTAGAGATGAAAAGTTCATTTCCATTCATGCGAGATTCTTTCAAACTTGTCCAAAACTGAGCAAGGAGGTCTGTCAGAGAAAGCGTTGAAATTATTTGAATATTTGCCGTGGTAAAGCCAAAGCACATACTGCCAATCATAAGAACCCAGTAGTTTCCAAAAATCAGGCAAGATTTTAACAAAATGTTCCAAACGTTGAAAGCATTTCCCTGCGGGTCATTTCCAGACCTTTCTTGACATTCTTGGAGAAGCCAATAGCCGATACAACTTGGCTGGCATGGGAAGTTCCAAAAGATTGTGAAAACGATTAAAGTCACGCTTCCTCCAATAGACGCGAATCCGATATAAGCCAAGCAGATGTTCAGAAGCTTCATTAGGCTTAATTTCCTTCCGATTTGATCTTTAAAATCAAAATTACAAACTAAAACTTGTAAATTCTCTTAAAATATTTGTCACTTACCTTTATTTGAATGTTTACTGTTTTGTAAAAGTCCATTAGTAAACAAAACAATGTTATCCGCCTGAACTTTGCAAAGTTGTAAATAAATCGTAAACGAAGTTTGTGGAAGGATGATGACCCCAGTAAAGACAGATTCTGTAGTGTCCATCGTGCCATTCAGTACACCAATTACTGTTTGGATGAGCATCGCTACTACCAAAAGAAAATGCAGGAAGATGTCAATTTCGAACTTTTTAAATGCTTTAGAGTTGGTTTCTTCCTGTCTCAAAATGAATCCAATTTGTTCGCATTTTTCTAATTGGAAAGGCACCGAACCAAAGAAATTCGCTGCACGAAAGCTTTTCAAGACAAATGTTTTATTTTTTAAAAGAAGCATTTTTAAGTTTGACTTTAATTTTAAACTTTAACCAGATTGGTTTGCTTTTCCAAAGAGAACTGATTAACTCTTTCCTCGTGTCAGGAATTATTTTTAGTCGAATTTTCAACTATTGATAATTAAATTAGTTTTAGGGGTTTAGCCTTTTAGTCTTTATTACAAATAATTTATTCATTTCCGGCGTTGTCAACCATTTTAAACACGGAAATTTATGTTGTTTGCTTAATTAAAATAAACTCTTTGCAATTAGGTAAATATTCAAAGTTTATTTAATCATTATTCCGGTTTTTACAATCGATTTTTCCCAAAGCTTGGGCTTTACCGTAAACCTGGTTTATGTAAACTTTTTCACAGTGATTTGACAAAGGTTGTCAAAAGATGCTTAAAATTGGATTGATAATAGATTGATAAGCGCAGCAACGAAAAAGCAATTGTTATAAATAAAGCGTTCAAGCTTATAATTTATTCAAAGCGTTATATGTGCAAACCTAACAATACTCAATTAAATTATCGTTACGAAACTTGTTAATCACGCTCTTATTATAAAACTATTAAACTCAATCGTCTTGTTTAGTTTGTTAATTCATTTTTATTTATTTCCTCCCCTTTTTCTTGTTTTTCTTTTCCTTTTCCACGCAAAACGGATCCTGACTATTGCAATAATATAACAGCAACAGTTTCTAATAATAATTCTATTACGTTTAATTTTTCCTTTGTTTCTTTTAAAATGTAAACTTTTCCACTTTCTCTGAACCGCGTTTTCAACAATAAAAGCAACTACTGAAAATAAAATCCCACCAAATAAAATGGAAAATATTACAATAACATTTCCATCCATTGTCGCGCTTTTAACCTCATTCTCCTTTTCTTCAGAATAAAATCCTCCAAGCTCTTCCTTATTCTTGTTAATTTCTCGGATTTCCATAACAAAATTAACAATATTTGAAAACGCTTCAACTATGCCTGTTTCTTTGAACCTTCCCAACCTCTGAATCAACTTGGGTGGGATAATCCCTTCAAAGCTAAAAATTTTGTAAGGTTGAAAATACAATTTCTCATCAAGGCTTCCTCCCCTTTTACGTAACGTCATTGCCAACCGCTTAGCTTTCTCTGGAGATGAGGCTAGCGCCGTTTTATTACATTTCAAATACCATTCCATAATAAACTGCTTTTCTTGTGTTTCATAAATTTCGTTTATTTTTCTTTTCGAGATTCCAGTTTTATTAAATCGGGCGTTAACAATTGAAAGAATTGTCCAAGGCGGGACCAACCTACTTTGTGATTTCAGCAATCTATCAAGTTTTACCTCAGCGGCTGATCCAAACAACTCCGGAACCCTTTCTGTTGTATAAACTCTGGAAACAATTAAACTAATTCCATATCCATAAGGTTTCCTTATAGTTATCTTCACAATGTGATTGTCTACTTTAAAGCCAAGTTTAATTTTATTTCCGGAAGTATTCCTAAACCCTTCCAAAACATCTAAATTCACCCCATTTACCGCAGACTCAATTTTCACAGGAATTTTATCTTTTACCAATTCCTCCACACTTTTGTACCTTTCCGGCTCGATGGAGGAAACCATTTTGTAAACATTTGTGTTTTTGTACCCATTGCTTAAAACTATTCCCATGAGGAGAATCAATCCAAAGAGTAGGCGCCACTTGAAAGTTTTTAAATCTTTTTCAGAAAACGGGTTCCCTTGCTCCACAAGTACCTTCCACAGACTAAGAAATTTACTTAAAATCCCAGGAGATTTATAAGTTGCGTAATAATACCAAATGTAAACAGCTCCAGCGAAAGAAATTAGCAAACATGTCCAAATGTAGTTATCGTACACATTCAGAAGCTCCCCGAATAGGGCATTTGGAGTACCTTTAAATCCGCAAATAACAACTTGAACGGCCCCCTGCCTGTTTTGAACTGCCAGGGGGAGATGAAGCTGATTATACCGGCCGACTCCGGGCTTAATAGAAAGTAAGAAAATACTTGTCCAGTATTTAAACTTGTTCGTTCCAAACTCCCTGGAATCCCCATTTATGCAAATATCCCCTTGAGCGCTGAACAAAGTGTAATTTTTCCAAATGGATCGCCACCAATCAACGAATAAAAACTCGAACACGGCTTGCTTTTCATTAATTGATTCATATCCGAGTTGTTTATTATACAATTTCACGACTTTTTCAATTCTTCGAAAATACTTTGGAAAGGGGAAATTGCAAAATAAGATTGGAACAGGATTTAAATAAGTACTTCCAGAATTTATTTGAATATTTTCTTGTTCTTCTAAAAGTTCTAATTGTTCCATTGGAATAAAAGTAATTTTTAGTGGAAATCGATAATTTGTTGGAATACGAAAATTAATCAACTTTGTAGAATCAACTTTCCCCGAAGCTAAGAAAGCGATTGCAAAAGCTATGTTCTCCGCGTAATGGAATTTTTTACTGTAATCAATTTTATATTCAATTTGCATTTTTATCCAGTTCAAAACTGGCGAATTTGCACTTTCGAGCAATTCCAAAGAAGTATTCCCTGACATTGTTTGCGGTATAATAAAAACCTGCAGGATTGGGACCTTACTTGGAAGAGTCTTTTGCAAAGTTTCATTTTTTGAATTATCCCAAAATAAATAATGCCAAATTCTCGTGGTAAAATCTGCAAAAGAAGGCTCCTCCGGATTTAAATTAAACCTTTCCCGTAATAGGTTATTTTGCGATGATGAGAAAAGGAATGGAACAAGATGAAGTTGAACTTCACAATTCCAAGGTTTGGAATGCAAACTGAAGTGCAGAAAGTTTAGGAGATGGCAAACATTCAAGGTTTTATTCTCGCCGTGACATTTAGCACATTGCTGAATACTTAAATTGTGGAATTTCTCAAGACTGGTTTGAGTTGTTAACTGAAGTGATTGATATTTTGAATCGTAATATTTTTGAAGTAGGGCAAGAACTGGCTTTAGGATAACCACTGGGCTCAGGGAATGTCCGCTGGGCCGGGCTAAATCTAAGTTTTTAAAGTTTAAAACAATTGCAAGACAGTGGCTGCGTTGAAGACTGAGATAAGAAGAAATGTCTACTGATGAGGTTGTGGACAGGTTACCCCACTGTTCAAACAAGCTTTCAAAGTAGTTTTTAATCAACTGGTTGTTATCTGAAGTTTGGATTGTTTCCTCTGAGGTAGAAAATAAAAACAGTTTCTCGAATAATATAAAAAACAGTAAACCTCGGAACATATTTAATTTTTACTGGAAAAACTACTTTTAGCAAAGTTATTCAAGTACAAATACAAAGCTTAAAATGACAAGTTTTTATGCTGACAACAAATTGCAGCATCGATTTATACAAATTGCTTTACATAAATTCTCATTAAATATAAATTACAAGCTTGTCGTGCAAAAGCTTGCAATTATTTTATGAAACTACATAATTAAACTGTTAATTAAAATGCACTAATTTCAAATTCTAATTACAATTCAAATTACTAGCTTAAAATACTTAATTTTGTGCACGTGTTTTATTCTTCAAATTCAGACAGCTTTTTAAAATCCTCAAAAATGAAAAAAAACTCTCACAACGAAAGCTTTTCATTACAAACTTCTCTTTGCAATTATTATTGCATAAACTTAATTGCTGCTTGCTGAAATATTTTTATTTGGGGTTTACCAACACTTCAACAAATAAAGGTTTTCTCACACTTTTCCGAATTTTAAATTTCCTCCATAAATAATCTTTAACCTTGCAAAAATTCCTTGACTTTTGTTAATCAAAATTCTCTTACTTTTTCTGTTGTTATTTCTCTTAAAACAAAAACCTTTCCACTTTCTCGAAAGTTTTTCACCAGAAAAAGAAATTACCGACAAGGAAATCCCACCCAACAGAATAGAAAATATGACAATGACATTCCCATCCACTTTTACACTTTTAAC
>JAANSO010002969.1:0-12334 GCA_036507315.1 Lepidocyrtus fimetarius | reverse complement strand
GAACCTTTTTATTTGACACATAGTGGATAAAATTGGAGATAGGGATTTTGGTTGATGACCTGACCTCAGTGACCTTCATTTTTACCCCATCATTTGACAAATACAATATACTCTTCTGGCAATATTTATTTTCATACTTATTTATTAAGCTCAATCAATTATCCATCTCTGATCAATTTCAATTAATCAATGTTAATTTCAAATGTTTTTATAACCTTTATATCAATCCCATGGGACTCTACTGTCACTGTTCATCTCCCTAAACCATTCCTCTTCACTCTTTCCAGTTAGATCCCGAATAGTATTAGAATTATACGTTCCTTGACGACAAGCCTCGTTCAAATAGTAAATCATTGGTTTTCCAGAAATATCCGAGTTTAAATAAACCAAAAGCCACTTTCCTGATCCCCCGTCAAGTCCATCCCCTTCCCTGGGTTTTTACCTTTCGTCCAAGGTTGGAAACGCCAGCGTCGAGTCCATTCCGCAATTCCTTCAACAACCCAGCCTGGACATTGTCCTATTGCCTGGTGAATCACGTGGGTCATTTCATGAAAGAATGCTCCAGTATCTGTAGGATTCTGCCTGAAGAATTCAGGATTACATGAGATAAAACGATCAACAAATGATGCACCGCAAACTCCCGTGTTTTCAGGGTCAAATTTTAAAGTAATCGAGGTCACGGGGACGTAGCTAGGAGAGTACATAATAGTTTCAACGAAGGGAAACCAAGTCTCCATGATTTGTTTAATTTGCTGGCCATAATTAGCAAGGTCAGGGGTGCTGGAAGTGTCTACGTTCACGGTTACTGCAACGCCAATAAAATCATTATCATGCAAAATAATTTTAAAGAAAAGTCAAAGTCTTACCTTGTCCAGAAATTATTGTCGACCCATTTGCAGAAATTGCAAAAATGGCCAGTGCCAAAGTAGAACTGAAAATACCCTGCATGATTATTCAATAAATGTTAAAACATAAATTATTCAATGATTTTTGAATAATTTAAATGAAATCGCACTTATTTTAGGTTTGCACAGATACAACTCGATAAAAATATGGCACGGTCAAATTACCCGAATCCGACTTTTTCTCGGATGGCAGAAGTCGGCCGATTTCTCATTTTCAATGGAGAAGTACGTTTGGCTTTAATCAAATACGATTTAGCTTAAGAAAAGAATAGTTTGATGCATATCTTGCATCTTCTGCGTCTGGTTTACATTTTTTGTCTCACTTTACCCCTAACATTCTTTGCTTGCGTCTGTTTGCGAGCACGTCAAAATAATTGTATTTGTATGGTGGCAAATTATCAGATTTCGTTACCGGCTACTTGCGCCCACCGGAAACCTGCTCCCATAGGAAATTTGCTCCCCGGATATATGCCTCCTTAGGATACTTGCTCCCCGGATTTTTGCCCCCATAGGAAAAGTGCTCCCCGGATATTTGCTACTATATGAATATTGCCCCCCGGATATTCGCTCCCTTATGAAACTCGCTCCCATAGGATTTTTGCTCCTTTGTAAAAATCATTCTAGTAGTAGGTTTTTGTCCTTTCAAGTGTTTCGACTAATTTCAACAAAAAAGTACGTGATTCTATTCACGTACTTGTAGCAGCTAAAATGGTTTTATTCAATAATTTTTTAAATGTAATCCTGTGCCACCCATGTATGTAAATAAAAATTGAAATGGCGGGAATAATGGAAAAGGTAAAGTTCTTAATTTCTTCTTTTGACAACTCACAAACACCTTTAATACAAGTGTTTGTGAGTTGTCAATAGCACAAAAAATAATTTTCAGTTCATTACGCATCTAGCTAGTGTCCTGTTTAAATAAAAGTGTACGAAATTCTAAATTAAATTAACTTTCAAAGTGTTGAGTATCAGGTAACTAATTTTGTTACGAGAACAATATTGCATGAATAGCACATAATATTTTGTTATAACATTTAATTGTATAATTTTAAAAAACAATTCAAATTTTAAAGGATTATAGTAAATGACTTCTGCGATATAAAATGTTACTTTCATAGTAATAATATTTTCTCTTTGACAATCCTTCGCATTCTCTCATCAATAAAATACAATCAATATCTTTGTATCTCAATATCTTGAGACAGAACTTAATTAGGGTAGCAAACATACAGGGAGCAAGTTTCATAGGGGAGCGAATATCCGGGGGGCAATATTCATAAAGTAGCAAAAATCCGGGGAGCACTCTTCCTATGGGGGCAAAAATCCGGGGAGCAAGTATCCTAAGGAGGCAGATATCCGGGGAGCAAATTTCCTATGGGAGCAGATTTCCGGCGGGCGCAAGTAGCCTAGACTCATCAGATTTTCTTTTATTCTTACCTAAAATCAAATAAGCTTATCATTTGTTCGAAAGAATTGGACATAAGATCTTACATAAGTCAGTTGACATATTTGTCGGTATGCCGCAAAGTCAATGTACTTTACATAACAGTTATTCACAGTATGGAAAATTTGAAACAATTCCATAGTTGGATTGGGTGATGCCGATGCCCCAAGAGCCAACACCAAACAGTTGTTGGCTTGTCTAAAATTACACCCAATCCCAATTTACCAGAAACTTGTTAAACTTGGTACTAGTTTAGATGTCGCAGTACCGCATATAACACCCAAGTTCTAGAAAACCACCATTCCTGAACTAGTTTTTTAAAGTTTTCTTTGGCCCCAATGGCAACAAAGACTGGTATTTGTTTGGGTCTTATGGTATCAAACAAAACCCACCTTGGCAAGTATTTTGCACCATCTCTTAAACTAAACCACATTCATGCATACAAAGAGCTCTTTATGAAATGGGGCTAATATGGTACTCATGAAGCAATTAATGGAATTAAAAACTAATTTAGCATGTATTTGTCTGGTATTGTTTTATAATTGTACTTTATTATCATAATTATGTCCAACAAGAAATTTAAAGCACATAATTAAAACTAAGCATAAATTTTAAGCTTAAAATTAAGCATAATCTTGTACTGAATAATCGAGTAAATTATAACAAAAACATAATATATAATGTTCAAAAATTAATATTTCAAGCATGTAGTAAGAATTAACAATCCGCCGTTCCTATGCTCCTTGTGATACATCTGCGTTATTGTCAGACTCGTTCCGTTGTCTAAAAATATATAGTGGTTTTTATTCAGATTTGGTTAAAACTTTGCTTAAATGCAATCTTTAAAAATAATACTTACTTAATTCGTTTCGAAGCCCTTTTAAGCCAATATTCCACCGCTTTCTCGATTTCCTTATCATTCCCGACGGATCCTTTTGGTTGTTTTTTTACACCAGCTAAAACAAATTAATTAAAGTAAAATAAAACAAATTAGATAGAATTAAAGTATTTTTTAAAAGTTAACATGAAATGTATTTACGAATCTTACCACAAATAGCAGTAAACATTCGAGTAGATCTAAAACATCGCTTTTGATTTCCATCTTTATTTTTTCGTCCTGCAATGCTAAACTGCGTTTGCAACTGATCACTCAATAACTTTGAAACACATCTGTGAGAAATTTGATTAACTGTATCTCCTCCAACTGTTGCCAAGATTTCGACCTGTGAATTTAAAATAGAATACTTTTTGTTTCATTCTCCTTTTTAATGCTTAATAGTATAAAAATTAATACTAAAATTTGCGTATAGTTTTACCAGTTGATGTTTATCGCATTTCAACAATTCCTCCAACCTATCAAAGTGTTCCATTGTTGTTATTGGCTCCACAACTGCTGCCAGAACGTCGCAATTAGCAGCATCACTAGAGTTTGTTGCTGTTGCTGAAGTCATTCCAATAAGTTTGTTGTAAATTATGTCCACTTTTGAATGTATCAGTCCTATTTCAAACTGCATTGCTTTCAATCTTGCTGAATCTGTGATTTCTAAAACAAAAAATTTATGAAAATCTACAACCAAAAATTAACAAACATTTTAGAATAGTTTACCTGGCTCGTCTTGAGAAGTCTTAGTAGCAGCTGGTAAAGTAGTTGTAAAGGCTATTGGTAGGTTTTGAAGCATACCTGAAACTATTTAAACATCAATGAATAAATTTTTTGTCTTTGTATTAATTCAATTTGGCTTAAAAGTCACTATACTACTACCTGCATTGATACCAGACTGAGTTGATTGGTGGAAGGAGGTTTGCAAAGGTACACTGTTAGTCGGAGTAGCCGTATATCCGTTTCCTTTGTTTCCAACAGTGAAGTGCTGAAGCGGGCTGCCAAATCCAGAATTATCTATGACAAGTTGTTCATCACTTTGTTGCTCATCTGCAGGCTAATTCAAAATAATTCATCATTTTAATATACTCGATTTAAATAATCATAGTAAATAATTAAAATACCTCCTGAGTGTGGGAGACAACGCTTAAGATGTGAGATGGCACAATTGGATAAGTGCCCTGAGTAGTTGAAGGTGGGTTTTGGTGCCATCACAAGCTGCCGTGTCCCGCCAACAGTCCTTGTTTTCTTCCCTTTCGGAGTTTTTCTGTTGCGTTCTTCCAAGTCACTATCGGAATCAGATTCTCCTGCAGTTTTTTTATGAACTCTTTTTCTCAATCGTGTCATTTCTTCAGCTGACGAGAGATCTGAGGCGTCCAGCCGGTTCTGGGGAAGTTGTAGCTTTTGGTTTGCCTCGTCCAAAGTAGCTGCCACAACACAACATGTTAATTAAACTTTATTTTACTTAATGAATGAACTTAAAGTTAGACGGATAGATTTTTACTGAAAAGCATACCAAAAAACTTGTTTCCAATTATATGTATTTCGTACTGGTGCCATGTAGATAAATCTGGAAGAAGTCCTCTCCGAAGGGCTGAATTCATTTTTAATTTATCATCCCAGTAAGGTGGCCAATAGCATTTATTTTCAAAAATCCAATTACAGTGAGCAATAGCAATCGTAGGTGAGGGACCAACAAACTCTACTATAGCAAACATGTTTACTCTGACGAAGTGTGAAGAACAGGAACAAATAATAGTTTATTGCTTGTTGGAAGGAGAAGTCCTTTTGATTTAATTATATCAGTTGTCACTTTCACTACGCACTTAAACTTAACAAAAAATATACCTACTAATGTAGAATTACAAGGATACGTATAGTAGCTGGCATCAAATTCGTAGAGTTCCCCTCTGACAAATACTTGACTTTGTAATTGTTCAATATCAACAATTTTTAAGACCGATCCACAATTAAGCTGACAAATATTATTCCCTTGTGCAGTTGACAAATCAAATTCTTTGATAAAATTATTTGGTTTAGCTTTAGAAAACAGCTGAGCGTGGTGAATTTGAGATTCAGCAACTCTGTTATGTATTTGTTCTAGCTGTCTGTTGCCAGATTTAAGCAGATTTTTAAGCTTTCCAAGATAATTCTCAAAAGGAAACGTGCTAAAGCAATCAAGCGTACCAAAATATTTACTATCACTAGCCAAATGTATTAAACTATGCACGTTGTAGGAAATATTTTCTTCTCCATATAAAATAGAAAAATTAATTACGAAATTCCGCAATAATTCACTTGCATAATCTACATACCGAGGCTGTAATACTTTGCTACAAAGTATTGTTACGGCTACATGAAGAGTAATAAAATGATTGTAATATTGTTCAGGAAGAGAATTTTTTAACACTACAAGTCCACTGTACAAAACAAAGGTTCGAAACTCCGTAGCTTTCCAATTATTAAGATGTAGAAGTGACCTTGGTTTCCTATTGAATTCTTTGGAGAAGTAAGGTTTTAAACATATTAATTTTTGTGAAATATTGTGAACTTCTTTAGCTGGCAGTCTAAAATTACGTATATTTCCTTTTGTCCATAAATGAAGTAACTTTCGCACGACTCCTAAACATACAAGGTGTTGATAGTCAAGCGGGATTTGTTTTACAATGTCAAAATCTAATTTTAAAAGTTCAGAATCAGGACCTGTATGATATTCTTCGTTGACCCTACTCCTAAAAGATGAATTACTGCGAAGGTTAGCATTTAAGTCAGGAAAGGTCATACGATGCTGCAAATAATCTCCTTCAACAACACACTTTGTACACCCAAAATAACCCGTGTGACCTTTTACATTTAAAATAAAGGATCTAGCCGGAGCGTCACACACAAATGAATGAATCTTAACTTGACAAATTCTTCCGTTTACTTGAATTACGTTATTTTCTTTGATTGTGGTTATACAATCTTTTAAAAATTCATTTGACGAACTAGGCTTATCTAATCCAAAATACAATCCCACAACAAAAGGGCTAGATGACGGAAGCTCAATTATTTGGCATAAAATAGGCCAAAACTGCTGGGAACTGCTTTTGCTAATGGGCAATCCGTCAACATTAAGTTTAATATGAATAGCCTCAAACTCTTCTGGTCTATTACAAAGATGAGCTACAATAATTTTTTTGAAATCAAACTGAATATATTTTCCTGGCGAAACAATTTTACTAGGAATATTTCTTGGAGTTTTCTTAAGCGTTCTTGAATCACTTGGAAAATTTTGGAAACAATTGTGGGTTTTTAAAATTTTTAATAAGGAAGAAACTGCAGTTCCTGTTACGTTCTGTTGAACTGCCCACGAGGCAAGTTTTGGCAAAATATCATTTTCACTAATGTCACTTGCGGGTTTTGCATATGTTTTATCAGAATTTGAAATTCCACAGTCTTGAACTAGTTTTAAGTTTTCCAACAATGCCAATTTAATATTATTTGCACTTGAACTAATTACTTCAACTGAAGAATGTGGTGTATTCAAGGTGGGAGCAGGTCCTTCTTCAGGCGATGTTGAAGTATTGGTTTCCTTGTCCCTTTGCTGAAACACTTTCATGTATAATTTTTGTCTATTAAAACTACGTCTTATTAAATTTCTATTATTTTTCTTTTTACCTACTTTAGGCATTGTAAACCGGAAATGCTTGAAATACAAATTGAAAGTAAATGGACAGAGTAAAAAATGAGCCCACATGATCTGATTTGTAATTCGCTCTTTTATATGTGAGGATTCTAAAAACTAAACTAGACCTGAATTTTCTAGTGCATGCTAATCTTGTAAAGTATGCTGCACCAAAGTAAAGCCGACCCAGGAAAAGTTGGGTTTATTGTAGTTTTCAGGAAATCAGCCATATTCATGAAAATTATTGGTCCTCATGAACGCAAAAATCTTGTGTCTATGCTGGTACTCCATTCCTCAAGATTTTTGAGTACCATATTTCACCTAAAGGGTACCAACCTATTCAGTTTAGAATTAGTTTCTGGTAAATTGGGATAATCACCCAACATTTGTTCGCTCACCCAACAGTTTACCCAACAGTTCACCCAACAGTTGTTAGGTCGTCTAAAATTTCATCCAATTTCGCCCAACAGTTAATATTTTTGCAATTTTATGAATAAATTAAAGTTAATTTGCATACCATACATAAATGAAAAGAGAACAGAAAAAAGTGTCAAAAATATAATGAGTCAGCCATTGATTCTTTTTAGTTTTGTCTTCTTTGCAAATTAAATTCAATTGTTACCCAACAACTGTTGGGTGAACTGTTGGGTCGTGCCAACAACTGTTGGGTGTTGGCTCTGTGGGCTTTTTGGCTGTGGGGGACTGTTGGATGCTGGCTCTGGGGGCGTCACCGTTGGATTGCCATACGTTTAAACGTACTTCCCCATTGAAAATGAGAAATCGGCCGACTTCGCCGAATCGGCCGATTTTTTTAGCCGATTTTCGGCTAATTCACTTTCGGCTATGAGAAATCGGCCGATTTCTGCCATCCGAGAAAAATTCGGATTCGGGTAATTTGACCGTCCCATATAAGAAAGTATTAATTATCAGATTTGATCATAATAGCGCTTAAGATAGTGCTTAATTCCATTGCAAATGTTCTTGCAGTTATTACAACTTTAAAACTTGACAAGAATGAAAAACAAGTAAGCAATATATAATGATTTAACCGTAATTAAACAATTTCTAATAAATTCCATTCTTTGTAACGCCCTTCACAGATTTGTGCCGCTTATCACAATCCTTATCTTGACATCTGCAACCCCTGCATTTCGCCCACAACCACCCTCCCTGCTCCAAAATAGGTTTGATTAACACATTAGTTTTAAAAGGTGTTTGGAAATCACTCGCCAGATGAATCCTAACTTTCCAAGGACAGAATGGCGAACCCATTTTTACTAAAAATTGCATCTTTTACATCCCCAACAGTAAAAGTTGCATTTACGATTAACTCAAAGGAACCCAATAATTCGCTGCTAACAAAAATTGCAGCATTGCCATCTTTGTTAGGAATCCAAAAGTTAGGCTCGCGCCCCCAGTAATTTGGTGTAGTTGAAGCAGCCTTCAAATCATTGTCTTCATCTTTAACAAAAAATCACAGAGATTTAATAAAATTAAAACTTTTCAACAATTAATTTAATTCCATTTACGTTTTTCCACATCTTCAAGCAAAGCTCCTTTCACATGTTGTGGGTTCAACATTGCAAAAGCAACCAAAAGGAAGGTAAAATCCTGAAAGTACTTCAACTAGATTTAGTTTATAGCCATTTATTAGAGTCTGGAACATAATTTCTTCACGTACTTTCATTTTTCCCGTTGATAAACGTTTTAATTTAAAGGTCAATTGAAATAAAATATGTAATAATCAAATGGTTTGGCTTCTAACAATTGTTTGACAAAACAATAGTTAGAACCTGAGCTGGCGTCCGAAGAATGGTCTATTAAATTTTATTGTTTTTCTTGAAACCACTGGCTAAACTCCTTAAAGCGAGCTTTGGCCCTTTGTCTTTTAGAAACAGGCTTGCTTCTAAGCTTTGAGAACTGCACACCTGCTTGGTTTTATTTTTCATTTAACAAAACCTACTAGGGACAACTTGTGGCCTAACATGACAGTTAAAATCCCTAAAAATTATTTTTAGCGAAGCGTTTTAACATTTTTGCCACTAATTTTCATATAAAATTCATGTGAGTGATCCTATTATAAGAATAAATCTTTTTCTATGCAAAATTGCATTTGCACTAATAAAAACAAAATACAAAAAAGCCGCTGATGAAGCATACTAACCCGTTGACCGGCAATCTAGCATTACAATGCAAAAAATATACAAAATAACGGCGTATTTAAAAGTGCATGATATTGATGTAAACTGGAATTAGAACAAGGAGAATGTTGATGCAGTAAAACCATGAATTTCTCAAAGTTTACGAAATAAAATGATAAATGATTATGGTTTGCAGAGTGAGCGAGAATTCATAACTGATTCATTCATTCCTATAACTAATAAAACCGAAGAGGGCAGTGTTGAACAGATAATTAAGATTATTAATGGAAAAACACAAACAAACAATAAAATTAATAAGCTACACTCCAATCTTAAACTAAAAAAAGATATGAAGCAGTTTAAATGCAATGACTTTTCTCTTGAGATACCCTCGTCCTCAACCGTTTTGCAAAATTAAGCCTAGATTTGCACCGAAACTCCCGTAACTTTTGTATATTCCGCAGACTACACGAATCAAATATTAAATATTTATGCTACAACACTTAAATAATTAAAGGTTAAAGTTTAAATAATTCAATAATTCTTGAAAAATATGGAACTCATTATCCAGGAATTGTTTCTTTTTTAACGCGAAATGTTGACTTAAATAATGTTCTGAGAGGGCATTTTACTTGTACTCATGTTGATGACGGTTACACAAGATTTGATAAAAACGCATTTTAAAATAACTTACTTTAAAGCTATGTCAATCAACTGCGAAATGCATTTTGACATTTTCCTCCGTGTGTGGCACGAAGTTACGAAGTTACCATTATACAAAATTATGACTAAAAATGAATCGGAGGCTATTGAACAAACTGAAAGAACGAAGACGCCAGTGATGATAAGGAAATCAATATTTTATTGAGGAAAAAACAACCAAAGAAATCAAACCAAGAGCTGCACGCAGACCTTTAATAACTTAAAGATAGAGGCGAGGAAGATAACATGCAATTCTTTTTAAGATATGATGATTTCTGATGAAGAATCTGTAAAATAAATGTTAACTATTTGTCATGCGAAAGCTTTAAAGAAGACAGAAGTAGAAATAAAGTATTAATCGGATTTTTATATAGTGGCGTTTAGATTACTTACATTGCACATATTTTGCATTTATTTAAACTCAATGGAATGACAAGCAAGAACAACAGATTTCTTCTATTCATTAAACCATAATTAATCTTTACAATCATAAGCAAATTAAATTCCATTCATTGGAATACACTCTTAACAGATTTGTGCCTTTTCTTGCAATCTTTTCATAAAAGTCTGCAACTGGGGCAACTTGCATGCAGCCAATCACCAAATTCTAAAATAAGGTTTATTAAAACTTTGTTTTTAAAAAGTGTATATGAAACGAGGGTCTCAGTATCTAGGTAATTCCTAAATTTCCAAGGAGAGAACGGGGATCGTTTTTTTAAGATTTCAGTTTTTACATCTCCGGAAGTAAAATTTACATTTACAAATATCCCTATGGAACCCAATTCACTTCCAATATCAGTTCTAACATTACCGACTTTGTCAGAAATCCAGTTGCTCTTAAAGTAATCTGGTACAGGTGTTGCAGTTTTCAAATCGTTTTCTTCACCTTTGGCAAAAAAATCAGAATTTGCAAATATTTTTTAAAAATTAGGTATAAATAAAAAACTATTATTTTTGCAACCCTGGAAATGTAATGCTGTCTACAAGAACAATTCTTTGATACAATATTGCAAAACAACTCAAAATGAAATCAGAAATTTCACAATTAAACAATTTTCCAATAAAATTTCTTAAATTCCTTAAAAAGCTTACCGTAATCTTAACACTTTGCTAAAATTTTAAATCTAAATAGTGGTTAATTAAAATATTCTGTAATATTTAAACTAACGAAATAGTAAGGTTTTAAGAAACATCTTTGGTTGGTGGTTGGTAAAAATGAATTGGCGTATAAGAAATAGTGTCTGACGTAAATTTTAAACTTTTTACTTGGAATCACACTCTAACAGTGAAACAAGTTTTGTTTGGCTACTGTTATAAAAAAGGTTTGCCAATTGAATTGTAAAACTATTTTTATTGGTTCCACGTTTTTATCGGCAACCGCATGGCTTTCTGTTTAGTTCACAAGGTGCATTAAATATCTGCTTTTGAGTTAGGCAAGAATATTAATAAAATGCTCTCTTCTGATTGGATTGTAAAAACTTGGTTATATTCCCCTCCCAATCCTAATAAAAACATGTGTAAAATTTGTCAATGTGTTATGCTTTAATAAGCTCCAGTAGATAAGCAATTGTAAATAATAGCTGACACGACGGTGATGCTGGTGATGACTAATGTTGACAAGGATTAGAACGAGGACGACCATTTGCAAAGTTCAAATCACAACTGTGATGTATTTGACTAATAACTACCAATTAACCAATTTACTTCTGTTTCACGTGTTAGTAATCGTGTCACCCTTTTTACCCATCTTTAACCTTGACTTCTCATCCTTAAATCTATGTACAATTCTAAACTCTGTATCAGATTTGCTTTTGCTCTTGAATAAGAAACAACTACTCAAATTAGGCAAAGATCTCACACGCGCATTACTCCTACTTATTTCACGGTCACCCAATATCATATCACACCTCCATACATTACAACAACATTTAGAGCAATTTCACAAATGCCTGTGTTTCAAATATTTCAAAGCTCAAATTTCTCAATTGTTTTGCTAAATCTGTTGATTGCAAACACAATTGGCAATACGTTAATGTTCAAATTAATTTCACTGCAAGTT
Source organism: Lepidocyrtus fimetarius (assembly GCA_036507315.1). NCBI lineage: Eukaryota > Metazoa > Arthropoda > Collembola > Entomobryomorpha > Entomobryidae > Lepidocyrtus > Lepidocyrtus fimetarius. The sequence continues at coordinate 536 of JAANSO010002969.1, read as the reverse complement.
TGTTGATTTTTAAACTACGTATATTTATACTAGCTGCTGGGCACGATCCAATACGTATCGAGATCTAGAACTTGACAATTGTTTTATCAATAAAATTAAAGTAAAAAACTTATCTGAGCAATTAGTGTTAAGGAGGACGCTTGTATGACTAAACCGCTTCTGTTTTGACGTTGCATGGTCCCAATCAATAGCATAAATACAGACAGTAACAGAATACAAGGTCGCAAGCCCGTGTAGACACTTCCTCGAAGTTTGCAAAAAAACTTTAAATTGCAAGCAATATTTTATGTACCTTTCTTTTTATTTCAATTGGTTTGAACTTTTTGTTGCAGTAATGCAGATTATAGTTTTGTATTTATGTCAATTTTTGCAAAAATCGTTAGCAAATTTGCAAATTTAATTGCATATTATTTTTAGTACGTTATTACCGTTTGATTGTTATGCTATATACAATAGGTTTGAATTGGAATTTTTTACCGTCACTTCTAACTTGTAACCGTTTGATGAAAAACTTCCAAAAACATGCAAATTTTTAT
>JAANSO010002968.1:0-12334 GCA_036507315.1 Lepidocyrtus fimetarius | reverse complement strand
CATTTTGTAAATCGGTTAAGTAGTCTCTGAGAAAACGTTGCTTATTGTTAACATTGAGATGTCCCCTACGACGGTTTTATACAAAGGATGATATTACATATCACCTTTGAATAAATATTTCTTATTATGCACTTTGAATCCGCCATCACCTTAAGTGCAATCTATTGTTTTTAGCACCTATAAAAATAAAACAAATGAATTTCCCTCAGGTTGCTACCTGCATTTCCCGAATGAAATTCTCGGGCCGGTAAATGAAATGCCAGCGGTAAAAGAAGCAAAGCAAGTTATTTTTTATTATGACTATTGCTCAACAATATTTTCCCCTGATGCATTTTTTACCATTTTTTATTTTCATGTTTCTATATGTTTACTGTATAACAATCAGACCTTAATTGCTTTCTTAGATTCTTCCTTTACGATTCATTATCAAAAAGTAGCAAAATGATTGAAGTATTCTGTAAGCAAATAGATTTTTCAATTTGATATTTCCAGCTTTATCGCAGAGAATACCGCATCGACGGAGGCAAACGAACTGTAATTATATTTCATAGAGATTCATTCTAAAGCCTTTTAATGTACAGTGGACCATTATGACTACCATACTTGGCTGGATAATAATGCGTGAAGATGATAAAGATTTTTGATTTCATTAGAAGTCTAGTGTTAATGACTTACCTTGGCTAGGTATTATCTAACTAGTAACTGAATGGAGTGTTTGGTAGTCAATTCGTATTATAGCAAGGTTTTAACTCGTCTGCATTTCTTTGTAAACAAAAGCTCGACGGATTATAAAATGTTGACATGTTCTTTGATGGTACACGAACTATCGTTTTTGTTAGGCCGCAGCTTTTATGTAATATCACATCATCATTAGTTGTGGCAAATGCCTTTGCAATTACTTGACCAGTTTAAGCATCAACAACAATGAACAATAATCACCTTTAATACTTATTGCTACTGCTGTAGTAGATTTAGCTGTGCAACAGAGAATAAAAAATTTAAAACATATTATACATACTAGTAGATATATAAATTGCAACTTATTGCAACGCTATACCTTTTGGGCTTTTGTAAATAAATAATATACCTATGAGAATTTCAATATGCTTGAGTAATCCAAGTTCATTCATTTTTTACAGTCATTATTTTACTGCAAAAATTCCCATCAAACTCCTTCTAAGCTTATCATCATTGTATTTGGTAGGTTGGTGATGATGATGGCTGCATCCGCTCAATGCGCATCAACAGCAAATTGTTGCAAGTGCTCTGTGTAGCCAATATAGATAAGAAGGTTGTACTACCTATAGTAGTACAAGTTGAAAAGACATCAAAATATAATCTCTGTTAAGCCAAGTATTGTCGGCATAACTTTGAATCAGGTTTTTCCTAAATAATCAGACAAATTTTATGTTATTTAAAAAGATGCTATTTGCCTGCTAGAATCTGCAATATGCAACATACAACCTTAGCTGTTTGCATATTTCATCATTGTCGTCTATTTAACAATTCCGTAACGACAAAATGTGCTACAAACATCTCACAACTTCAACTCACCTTGTTGATGGCATCTTTGATTTGTCATCATGTTATTAAATATTAGGAACAAAAAATGGTTTATAATAATGAGGCTGAAGTAAACCTTTTCGGCTCGTTTACCAGCAAAAACACACGAGTTCTCATTGCAATGTTGACCAATTTAGATAATTTTTAAATAAAAAATGAGGGTTCAGTAACCAACTTAATGCTCACATGAGAATGGGATTAAAGTTGTGTTTTGCCTGAGCTTTTCTTTATACACAACAGAAAGATTTTTAGCAAAAGAAAAAATGCAGGATTTTAACAATAAAATATTAAACTCATAGTTCCATTTTCCTTGTACTTTAGTAGTAACATCGACAAAACTTTCTTTTCAGAAAAGATTATGTTTTAAGCTTCAAATGAATTTATTTGGTGTAAGTATGGATTTACCTAAAATTAATTTATAGTTTAAAATTATATCATTAAAAGTTTTAAAATATAGTTTCGAAAAATTGTTACGTAATTAAAGCACTAACCAAATTTTTGTAAGCAAAAAATAAAATTGCGATAGAGTATAATCTAAAAGCTTTCTGTTCACTTTTCAAATTTTAATTCTGATGTAAAGTATTTGTACATATGAATAACGTTTTGATGATGAGCATTCCTGCACATCTTCCTAATCCCCTGGTATTACGATAAAATATTTATCATAAAAACTGTCTATGTCTAATGCAAAATTTGTGTAGAGATAATGTAATTAACTTAATTCAATAATTTATAACTTTTAAAACCTCAGGTTTATGATTAGTGATTTAAAACATATTTCATTGTCAGCTTTTTTGCAATATTATTTAACATTTTTTTACAATTAAAAATGTGCATCTAAATATTAAAATTTACACTGAATAAATTGTTGAATCAAATTAAACTGAAAATAATTTGCATCATGTTGTGATCCGATCGTGATGATTTTATTGGCTGATAAATCAATTTGTTTGATATTGTAACGCGTGTGCACGCACAGCTAACTTTGAAAGATTGTAATACTATAAGACGAAGTAATTTTATAGAAATCAGTTTAAACTTACAACGTTAAGCGTAGTTAAGTGTAGGAGGATTTTAAACATGAGCAGAACAGTAGCAAATTCTAAATAAGAAAGATAAGCACTACAATAGTATACAATTGCAGTAATGATGAAAAACGATTAATATTATACATGTTTTAAACCTCTTAAAGAATTCAGGAATGTAATTTCATAATTCATGTAATTATCCACTACAACCAGATTTTATATTCTACTCAAGGGAAGTAATGGTATTGTTATCTAAGCTCCTGCTATGTATTTTGAAAACACAATTAATTCTAGATTCATATTAGTGTTTGCTTTCGTAAAACCAAAATTTTAAAAACTTTTCTTCAACAGGCAATAAAAATTTGGTACACGCACCAGAAACCGAAAACTAATCAAAGGAATCAATTAATTAATATATTGCTGATATTGTATGAGATTTAAGACATAATTTTGCCTGAATATAAGGATAAATTTATCACAAAAAAATAAAAATAAGTTTTATTAGATACGTACGACAAGTATAATCTTATAAAAATAAAAGACTCAAATACTCGTACATGAAGATTTGATTTAAATTGTGTAGCCAGTCTCACAAGGAAATTGTTTGTGTGTGGTTTACAGCGAGCAATTAGCATATCTTAATGGTTATTTGATTGTTTTGCTGGCAGAGTAAGCGAAATTTTTGGTTTTGTGATTGTCGATGAGGAAGATTGACAGTAATTTCTCTATCATTTACACACAGTCCTTTGTTCGCCCAAGGATAGTTGCTGTATTGTCTCGTGCAAACCATAAAGTCGAGACTCAACTTGATTCGCATGATTTTAAAACTAAACTGAAGCTAATTCATTAAATAAAAACTGAATAGAAAAAATGTCATGTATTAAATTGTAGAAGCTTTGTAAATAGCATTGCGTGTTTTTTTGCTGCATTCATTGAGTGAGTAAAATATTTTAAGACGCATGAGTCATCGCTTAATCATCAGCGAATAAACAATGCAGGTAGGCACACAGGTGAGGTTCGTAATATAAAAATGTACATTGCTCTCATCTAACGTACTGGCAGGTGGAAGTTATATAAAATCAAACAGCGTGGCATTTGTTGTGGAAGAGGACAAAGTTCTTTGATTCCATTGAGTTTGGTACTACTATTACAGTATTTATTCAAGTGAAAAAGTGTATCACAAAGCTTTTCTTTGAAGTTTCCATTACTTTGATTTATTGAAAGATGCTCAGTTCTACATGATTGTCAATTGGCTTTATCACTTTTGGTATGCTTCAGATAAGAAACCAAATGGACGTTACCAAAAAATATTACAGTATTCACAAGCATTGCAATAAATATTGCATAATACAATCCAACATTCAAAAAGATTATAAAATTACCTTGATTTGATTGATATGGGCAGTAATGAATGGTGACAGCAAAAAGTTTAAACGTACTTGTCTGTGTTGTATACAGATGCCTACCAGCCGTAGTAATTTAACATTTGTACAAGTAAACCCTTTCTTTGGTCCAATTGGTAACTGATAATCTTACAAATTAGCAATTAGTTTGATATCAGAACCTCATAAAAATTGCGCTAAATAACATTGCTGAAAGATTAGAATTACTACTTGCCCATTTGGATGATTAGTGTGGTTTTTATAGCTGCAGAATTACTTAATAGTCTGTAAAGTATTTATCTACTCTGATAGCTGTATGAGCCAGTTAGTACTTTATGCATTATACAACAACCTTCTTCAAAATTTCGTAATATATGCCTGAATTATATTAAACGTCTTGAGTGCAATGAGAAAAATGACGTCATCATATTTTTGGTAATGCGATAGTAAAATGCATACTTGAAAGATCTTTCATAGATTTGCAATGTTCCCGTTAAAATATTTGTGTAGTAAATAGCACACGAAATCACTTGCCGCAAATTTTCAAATCAGCCAAAAGAGGATTATAATTAGTACTATTATTGTGCGATACTGATGATGCATTTAATAGCTATCGGACATGAAAATCTCTTGTTTTTGCAAAATACTTAAACAAGTATAAGACTTCCTCATTACATAATTCTCAAGGAATATTCACGCTTTGAAAAAAAGACTTAAAGGAAAACATTAGCAATAACTAGCTTTTAAAGCTAGTAGTAATAATAGTTAAAATTAATGTATTATGCAAATACTAATATCAATTTTATAAATCTAATGTCCTGTGTGCAGCAGTTCTTTAATGTAACTAAATTGAATGTCAATTATCAATTCAATTTTTCATTGTTACACAATCCGTTTAAAAAGTCGTTAAAGATAATGCGTTTATGGATTTGCATGGTCTTGTAGTTACTTATATGTCTTGGCTTTACTAGTAGTGGTGTTAGTTTTTGCAATGACAATCTGATATCTTTTTCCATGCTATTTAATAATTGAATGAATTCCGCATTTGAGTTCCCACATAATGCAATAAAATTATGTTTCTTAAACTCTTAATCTTTTGGTGATCATGGAATGAAATAAAAGGACAATCAAAAGGAATTTTTTTATTATGCTTTGTTCAAGGATTAAGCATGCCAATAGGTAATTAGCTCATAGATTTGCAAGAAATAATTGCAATTAGGAATGTTTACAATAAAACGTCATGATGACTAATAATTGAGAGGTGATTTCCGTACTACAATTTTATTCAATAATTGCACATCTTAATATGTAGGTAAATCAATAATCGCAATAAGGTGGATTGCGTGAAGACAAATTTTAAACTAAATTAATTTGATCGACGCTGCCTACATAAATAACTATAACACAATAATAGAGATTAATTGAATATAAATGAGTCACTGTAGGATATCTTATGATGAGAAATCTTGAACTAAAGTATTTGTTATACTTTTTTGCAAGTATTTTAGCTACTCTCAGGTGGGATATTTATTGTAGTTATACCCTTGAATTAATGTCATCGTTAAAAATAATTATGCAGTAACATACGGCAGCCATGCAAAATGTTTAATAGGGATTTATGACACTTTTTCATGCTCACCAAGAATTAAATATGTATTTAGCAAATAAAACAATTTACTGACAATTTAAATCTTGACTTGCAGACATTCTGCATTCGCTTCATTGCATACTTTTTTGTATTTAAACAAATTAATTAACCCAAATCCGTTGAATTTAAGTTTTTTAAAAGTATTAACATGGGAATAGGACACGGTTTTTCAGACTCTTACAAATACTAATGCGAGATCGTTCTCATTTTCACACCACTTACCCTTAATATGAGTGTGATGATGAGTGATGAGATCTCTGATCATGACGATAACACAGCCGCAGTGATCTAAAGTAGTACATCACATTTGAAATCGACTTATTTTATGACAAAGCATTATATTGGAAACATTTTAAACTAGAGCTACCACATCGATTTAATGTGACAAAGAATTCCAATTGTGTTCATCTCCGTATTGTATGCCAAATAGCTAATTGGGTATTGTGATTTTTGCAAAAGTGCAAACTGTAGGAAAGAAAGGATTTAAAAATGATTTTGAATTTTCTGTTAACATTATGATTGCATATCTACTCATTCGTTGCGACCTAGTACTTATCAAGGGGAACATTACATTGAATGATTGAAACATGGTTATGCAAATGAATTTTGACAAAGCTTCGGAATTAAGGAAAAAACAAGGCAAGAAAGAAAAGACACTGAAAATTTTTAAGAGAATTTTGCGGAGTATTTTGTTGCGCTGATCATTGTTATATTTTAATGGTGGTTTGCAAAATGCAACATTAAATTAAAAGTCTCAATGAAGCATTTATTCTGTGGTTGTTTTCCATATTATGCATGTTTTTCGTTTCAAAAACATGTTTTTTGCATGGAAGCTTCCCTGTGCCGTTTCCTCGGTAGGAAATTTGCTTTTCTGCAAACTCCTTTTGACATTTCAATGTCACATTCACATTTTTTATTATTATTCTATTAGGAGTATCAAAAATTGAATGTCTGAATCATGTAATATAATGGCACTTAATGAAGCACGAGGGTTTATTTATAACTTTGAATTTGTCAACTGGAAATCTAGTAAAAACATTTTGTTGAATAAAAACTTAATTCCACGAATGATCATCACTATGTCAGAAGATCACAAATTCTATTACAAATTCAAATCGTTGTCAACCTTTGCTCACATTCTCTGAGTTTCTCTTTAATTTTTTTTAATAAAGTGAAAATTCTGGTATACAAATACGTGACCAAAGTACTACTGGGCCAAACTGATGGCTAAATTGGGAACAATTTACAAATTACCGTTTACTTCTTTTCAAAGTTTTCAAGTTTAATTCAACATTTAATAACATCCTGATTATATGCAAAGTTTAAAGAAAGCAGAACGAATTCATGAAAATGAATGAAAAAATATTTTAAAAAGCAAGTGACATGAAAATATGAAATGAAGTAGTTTGTAGCAGTCTATAAAACCGACCTGAATACTGGTCTTACTCAACGTTATTTATCAACACCCTTTCTTATCTTCAGATCATCACCCGAATCATCAGTTTCATCATTCATTACCAAATCGAAATGGAAGCAGGTTGCAAAAAAACCAAAGAAGACGCGTTGATCATCAAAAATCACCAACATATAATTTTGGCCTTTTATATTTTCTTGAGTATCATTAGCATTCATACAATAGTCCAATGATATGAATACGAATGATATAAAAATTGACTGAAAAACCTTAATACCTACTTAGACTTGATGGAAACTTGAATTTAATGGAAGGGAAGTATATTCTAGCTCAAAAGCTTGAAAATTGTTTGCACATCTCAAATCAAAATCCACCCGTTTTATTAAATGATTTTTTTTTGCAAAATTATAATGACATCTTCACTAACATACTAAACGGGAAAAAAGTTTCGTGTGCAGAAAAATTGTGCTCAATTGAATCATAACACCTTTGCAGATACTTGATTAGACAGGCATAAATATTTTTCTGGTTGTTTTATTATTATATCTAGAAAAAATTGTTAAAATGTTATATAGGTACTAAAGAAATAATATAATTCCTGTGGCGCGATTGTGATTGAATGTAGGGTGAGGTTAGTGAGAATACCTATAATCAGAGGTATTAACAACTGATTGAGATGTATTTTTTCGGCTTTTATTTCTTTTTATTCTGCAAACGAAATCGTTTTAAATGAAAAAATAATATCTATCATTATTGGTTCTTGTCCCTTTTTTCTTATTTTAATTCTATAAAGTGGAAAGTGGAATGAAAAATATAGTATTTGCAAAAGGAGACAGACAACTTACAGACAAATAATTGCTTTCTTCAAAAAGAATTTCAACCTTCAACCCCATTTTACTTCCTTTTCATTACAATTTATGCAAAGGTTTTGTTGTCGCGGATTATTGCTGGGAATCAGAACTGCAAGTGGCACACAATAAATGTAATATCTGATTTAAATATAAATACCTATTTGTACTTTTATAAAAATCTGTTTTACTCGTTTGTTGATGGTAAAAATGATTTGAAGGGATTAACCAGTGTGGCGACGTGACAAGACGAGATTTACATGACTGAATAATTTATGAACAGCGGAACAACAAAATCTGTGTACTTCAGTATAAAATTGCGGAAGCTGGTTTCACCTTTTTTTCAAAATCGACCACTGTCAAAATCAGTCAATCAATCAAAGCATTTTGTCTTATTTTTTATTTTAATTTATTATTATTTTTACATTGAATTTTTGTGCAAGGTTATTTAAACACGGCTTTTAAAATTTTCTTTGGCTAGTTTATATTTTAATAAACATTTTTATAATCAAAAAGCATTCATTCTGCAATTATTAATGCAATAACAATAGCTCTACAGATTTGAGAGTTTGAAAGATTTGCTCACGAAAGGTAAAACGGTTTGATTAATTTTTAGCCGAAATTAAAAACTACATAAGTATTATTGAGGAAGTAGTCCGAAGTTGCCCGAAAGTGGATTGTATATGGTTTAGAAAAGTAAGATCGTGAATTTACAAAAAACTGTTACAATAACACTACGTACTGGTGGCAAATTACCTATTGATTTAGTTATTGGTAAAGATAAAGATATTCTTACCCGTTATATAGAACAGATATACAGATATATTAAAGTATTCATTCTAGGTATGTTAATATTTTAAAGCTCCCCCTGTTTATGCGTTAATAGTAACTTGATTTTTGCAGCTTTGTTCGGCAAAACCACTATCCTCATCGAACTGGTCCCTGCAACCAAATACACAAATGAACTTGTCAAATAATAATTGCAATTGCATGATGATGAATAAATAGTAAAACTGAAATCAGGTTGAAATGATATTAGTATTGGCAAAATGCAAATCAAGTTTTTCCCTTTTCCCTCCTACTTGTTCAGTTCTTATTACTTCATCATAAAACCATTTTTTATTTCGGGCTGTGATTGCATAGCTTTTATAAAAATATTTTTGTATTACATCTTTCTTACGCTTACTGTTAACTTCCTTTAGGCGAATAAATCTGGTCAATTGCTGTCCACCTTGATCTGCATACGAATAAAAATCACTTTAGATAAAGTCACACACATGAGATAAAGTTCTTTGACTTTATTTCTAGGTATTTAGTCGGATTGTTGTAGAAAAAGAATGCAGAAAATAGAGCTTTCGTTTTCAGATCCAAAATATTTAAGCATTGCTCGCTGACAATATGAATTGGTCTAATTTTATTAAAATTTACAAAAATCTAATTTAAGTTAAAGCTAAAATGTTGGATTAGTTGATAAAGAGCAAAATTATGTTGATGGCTATGACGCATCTTTTGTCTTTCTAAATTAAAAGGTAAGAGAAACCTGTCAAGGATAATATCCGATCACATTGATATCGATATAAAAAGATGACGTTAGCAACTCGAGAAAGCTTAATAATAGCATTTTTAAAATGTTTCGTGGAAGGATGGAAAGTTATAGTATTGCTTATTTATAATGAAAACCCGAATAAATAAACCTGATTTAACATTTTTGTGGTTTTTGTCTGTCTCCCAGTCGGTCGTCCGGGAAGGTAATAACGTTTCATAATTTGATGAGCTTTTCTCCTTGTTACATGTTGTTGCTGTTGTGGACGATAAACTTGATTTTCTATTGTTTGTTTTAAGAATGTTAAACGGGAAAAGTAATTTTATTTTCTATTGATTTTCCGGATATGCATATAATCTGCATGCAAAAAATTTCATTATCTACATGCTTTAAATCTCCATTTTAACTATCGCAAATAACTTCGCTTTATTACTCAATACGGCCAGAGTCTTATAATAGTAGAAAAGTAGCATTTGAATTCTTCCTTGTTTTTTCACCTGAAATAATGATACTCAAATAATTGGATGTTGCGTGCAAAAGACTAAAAGTCATGAAAATGTTTGGGATGATTGGATTGTTATTTTTTGCGGTGTTGGAAGAACTGACTGCGGTGGTGGTAGTGATGACTAGATTTGATGTTGCTATTTTACTGCCTGTTTCTTCGAGATCAATTACATGAACCTGATCTTTAAATTGAAGTAAACAGTGAACAATCGGATGAAATTGAAAGAAGTGAACGGTTTTCATTTCATTTTTATTGTCTGTCCGATCATAATAATATAAGAAAGCTGATGCTTTTTGTATGGGAGAAAGGAATAAATATTTTTCTTGGAGCCATTATTGGCAGTTCGTTAATTTCACATTTCATTATATGCAAAGTTATTGTTTCAGTTGCGAAATTCCCGTTTGAATTTCGCCATTTTCCGTCAGCAAAATAATCAAACCTGCACTGGAATAAATTAGAAAATAAAAACCTGTGTCTGTTCCCGTTGCTCGTAAAATATTTTTTCCTAGTTTAATTAAATCTTAAGGCGGTATCAGATCCTGTAAACCTAGCTTTATAGCAATCTCCATGAAGCATTTTATTTGGGAAATCAGCATCTAACAATGACCCCGGTTTTTTTATTAATTTTGTCGAATTGATTGAAAACGAATTAATAAAAGTTAGAACAACTGGCAAGGGGTAAATAAAATGAAATCAAAACCTAGTAAATCTATTTTTATTAAGCAATTTGTCAGCAGAACATCTTGTATGCTGAAACCACCCCTAATTTTCTCAAGAAATGATCTGGATCACTTTGATCTTTTCGATATTAATATCCTTTTCTACCTGCTAAAGTAACTGTTTCCTCTCCTTGTGCGCACATTCGTTATCTTAATCCTCATCATCACAAATTTCTGAATCCGTCTCGGTCGGCATTTGTTTTCAAGAAAGCCACCGTTATTCTACTATCAGCAATTACTTTTCATATGATCTGGTACTTGTCATGTACAACTTTTCAGAACTATTCTGCAAGTTATTTATGAAAACCTNTTCAGAACTATTCTGCAAGTTATTTATGAAAACCTTGTATTGAAAACAACTTGTTACATACGCCAGGGGATGGTCTATTGAAATAATGAGTGTTATGAGGGTGGAGTAAATCAGACGACCCTCTCCCCATGTATATTCACGTTTATTAAATAATTTATGAATACAAATCCAATTAGTGATTCCTATGGATTAAGTAATAAAAACCTGTACATAAATTGTGTTTAGTAATAAAAATCAGTCACAATGCATTTAAAGTATTGACAAAGTAATTTCCAGAAATGTTTTAATTCTCCTTTGGCTTTATTGTGCAAAATTGCATTGTTTTGAATTGAAATGTAATAATTTTTGTTTTTTTTGTTTTCCAGGGCCACCCAGGATAAAGTGTACTTGTGAATGTCGGGTAAGTAAATTGATTTTTTTCTATATTATTCTTACAAATTGCTACAATTTCAAACATTTCTTAACAAAACAAATATTATCTAAGGAGTAAACGTCTAAAGTAAAATCAACACAGCAAAGGAAAAGATAAAACAAAAACCAATGCAAAGTGCGATGATATGTTTTAAGATTGTCAAAGAAAAAAGAAAGCAATTATCAGATGAAAGGAAACTCTTAGATTTTCAACCATGGAACCCTTCATTGATATTACTTACCTTTGTTATTTGTACATGAGGGATAATGTGAATATCATGTTTTCAACAATTCCGCGCCTTTTCATTTTATTGTTGTACGTTTACTAAAGTTTATGGAAAGGGTAATTTTTAATGATCCACCTTTTTTAAATTGTTCGGAAACCCTTGATTACAGCCTTTCTTTTCAAAGGCACGCTAAACCATTTTTACTGCACCTTTTACCTCGTAACATAATAAAAAAAGGTTTGCCCTCGAAAAAAGTTTTAAAACTCTTTGTTTTTATAGCCAGAGATTAAACAAACCAACTTTGTACCTGCCTACTTCACTAAAATGGAAAAGTGCATTTCATGCTATTGTAATTATTAAACCATAAACATCACAAGTCAAATGTTTTATGGTAGAATTGCCGGCAACTCGTGATAATCAAACCATGTACTTTACCTTTGGTTTTTTGACAATCTTAATCCCCACATGGTATTTACTAAAGTAAAATTCTATTTCTATAGATAGCAAAAGATTTCTTGAATCGGATTGAAGGAGAAAATAAGAAAAATAGAAGATTACTTGTGATTAGGCAAGACAGCACTCTAAACAAAAAATTTTACCACTTCGATAAAATTTATCTAGGCAAAGAGGGAAGATAAGATAAGATAAGATATTTTTTATTAACGTGTTGACAGGTTACATACAAAAATTTCGATGATGCTATCACCCTAACACGGTTAACAGTATAGCGACAATT
>JAANSO010002967.1:0-12336 GCA_036507315.1 Lepidocyrtus fimetarius | reverse complement strand
GTAGGGGGCCCAAAACCCCAGAAAAATTAGAAGCTAAATAAATGCTTAAAAGTTAATTAAAACATTTATAGTTAAAAAATGCGACAAAAATGATGAGTTGATTTCAATGTATGTAAATTACGCTCATATCTTTTCAATTCAAGCAATTCATGTTACGCCATTATTTTTTGCTTCTCGTTTGTTCATTTACTCAATTCACCACTATACAGCTGATAGCCTGGAGTATTGAAGGATGTAATGTTTCTAAAACCCATTGTTAATCATTGCTTACATCAGGTTTAAAGTCGTAGTTGGTTTATCATTTAACTTCAATTAAATTAAACTTAATCATTCGAACAAGGACTGTTTTATATTAAATTTAAAGGATGGATTTGAATAAAAATAAGAAAGTCTCGTCCGGTGCGCAAAAACGACGAAAGAAAAGGTTGATAAAAGCTGAAATATCCAAGTTGCCAAAAATAGTGTCTTATCTTCACACGTCACCCCCAGTTTCTGGATTAGGCATTCCACCGGTAGATAATATTGACGTCAGTTTCTCACAAGCATCAACAGTTATTGATGACGATGAAGATGACGAAGAAGAGGTAAGCAATGTTTGATAATAGATATCTGAGCAAGTCTTTCTTATTTCTGTCTTGTCTTGTTAATATTATAATAAATCAACAATAAAAATTGGTAATAATGTAGCGCTAATTTGTTGTTTAAGGAAAGCCAAGAAGGCCTGGATGATGAGTTAATGCATGAACTAAGTGATTCACATCCTTTGCAAGAGGAAAACGTGGAATTAATTCTCGCCGGCAGCAGTAGTCATGGCACTTCCCAAGAAATTGGAGCAGACAATGTGGATCTTAATGTTTTCGGTATGAATAATCATTTTATTTAAACAGCCATTTTGTATATTTGTTTGTAATTGAGTGAAATCTGTTAAACAAATCTTTATTAAAATTTATTTGTACAGATCCTGCGACATGGAAGAAAGGAATGAGTGTGGATACCAAACACACTATACTATTAGCTTCCTTCCCCGAGGACTACATTAGACAACTTTCAAAGTCGGAGATAACACAATTTCTCAAGAAATACATTGACGGCACAAAATCCAACGGAGAGCTTTACATTCGGAGCTGGCTACGGATAAGCCAAAAAACCTGTAGTGCATTTTGCTTGCCCTGTTGTTTCTTTTCAAGTCTTTCCCGAGATACCTGTCCTTGGATAAATTACGGACTGAATTCAATTGGATTTAAGGATTTCAAGCGAGCAAAAGAAAAGATTGAAGTTCATGAAAATAGCCGAGCGCACTTAGAAAGCACTTGCTCTTGGCTTAAGCTAAAAAAGAATTTGACATCATCTGAATCCATAGCAGCTCAGGTTCAAAATCAAATTGAAGAAAGTGCTTCGAAATGGATTTCAATTTTAAAGGCATCTCTGGACGCTATTTTTTTCTTGGCCCAAAATAACATAGCATTACTTGGCGGAAGCCACGTACATACTGACCCAAACTGTGGCAATTTCCTTAATTTAATGAAATTGCTTGCAAACTATCACGGTCCTTTAGCAACGCATTTAGCCGGATTAAAGAAAGGACAGACTTCATATCTAAGCCCAGGTATACAGAACGAGTTTATTGGATTATGCGGAAATGAAATTCAAAAAAGAATCATCAGTTTAATTACAATGAGAAAGTACTATTCGATTTTAGTCGACAGTACTCCTGATGTTTCTCACCAGGATCAAGTTTCCTTTATAATTCGAAGTGTCGAGTGTTCTTCTACAGGATGTAGTATTCATGAAAACTTCCTGTGCTTCATTCCATCCTCCGAAAAATCAGGAAAAGGATTGTCTGAAGTAATTTTGACAAAACTTGAAGAAACTGGGTTATCACTGGATAATTGTCGTGGGCAAGGTTATGACAACGGAGCAAACATGTCTGGCAAATATTCCGGTGTACAAGCAAAAATTTTAGAAAAGAACTCAAAAGCAAGATTCCTTCCTTGTGCAGCTCATTGGTTAAATTTAGTAGGCGCAAACGCTGCAGAAAAAATACTTCCAGCAAAATTGTTACTCGGTCAGATTCAAAATTTGTTTGCATTTTTTGCTGCCTCAACATCTAGATGGGAAGTTCTGAAGAAGTACTGCAAATTATCTCTAAAATGTCAAGATGGTCTTCGAAATATGTTGCTGTTCGTGCTGTGTTTGAGCAATATAAGTTAATTAGGGAAGCCCTATTAGAAATATCAGGATCAGTCCATTTTAATGCGGATGTAACTGCTGCTGCCGGAAGTAGACTTCACGATATTTCATCATTTAAATTTATTTTGGGAATGACTTTGTGGAAAAGCATTTTGTCTCAAATCGAACTTCAAAATCAGTCTTTGCAAGCTAAACAAGTTGATGTAAATCATGCGGAAAGAATTTTAAAAATTCTTCAAGATTGGCTACAATCTTTTAAATCTTACGGATTCCAAAACGCTCTTTCTTCCTCCACTAAAATTGCATTTGAAAATGGAATAGACCTAGAGAGCGGATTCACCAATCAAAGGAAAGGCAGAGGCGTTAACCGACAACTTTTGAGCCCTTCGAAATATGACGAAATTAGTTCACAGACTAATTTAGAAAGATTTAAAAAAGAGTTTTTCGATGATCTAATGGACACCCTAATTAGTCAAATGAGCCAACGATTTCTTCAGTTTCGTGACGCAGTCAGTGATTTTAACTTTCTCTGGGGTAATCAACTGGAAAAGCTAGACATTCAATCTAAGAAAAACTGTGCTAAATCATTATGTCTCAAGTATCCAACTGACCTTAATTTATCATCATTTGAAGTCGAAATTGAAACTTTGGATTCTGCCGTACAAGCGTTCAGTGACACCGCGAGTATTGCTGACCTCAACCCTCTTGATATTTTAAATCTTCTCTATAAAAATGAACTTCAGAGCAGTTATTGGAATGTTGAATGCGCTTTGAGAATTTTTCTGACATTACCTGTATCCGTAGCAACTAATGAAAGATCTTTCTCCAAATTGAAATTAATTAAAAACTATTTGCGTGCAAGCATGGGTCAGGATCGCCTTAATGCTTTAGCTATTATATCAATAGAGAAAAATGTTGCCAACGAAATTGATTTTGATGACTTGATTAGCAAGTTTGCTAAAGCCAAATGCAGAAAAGTCAAACTCAAGTAAAGTAACTAGTTTTATTCATGAATGTTTCGCTTTGATATTAAACTAGTTTAACTATGTAAACTTATCAGTTACAATCTGTCAATAAGAACTTTACCATTTATTAAAGTAGAAGGAGTATTTAGATGTAAAATGAATAAATGAAAACTAGTCTTAAGTATTGAACTATGTAATTAATTATTAAAAAGCAATTTGGGAATAAACCGTTTTTTTGCTTCAAGCCAAGTCCAACCTTACTATAGGCATTTCTTGAGTTTTTATTTTTATATCTTTGCCTGCAAAACTAAGTTATTTGAATTTTAAACAAACTGATTAAATACTTGAAGTAAGTATATTTGCATGCACGTTTTTGCAGGGGTAGGGGGCCCACTCTGGCTGGAAAGTCCGGGGCCCTTGAGCCTCTAGTTTAGGCACTGGTGACTTGGATAAGTTTTTAGTTGGATCATTGCCCATTCACAGTCTCTGAAAAATAAATTTACTGAAAGAAAAAAAATTAAACTGATTTGGTGAAAAGGTACCCCGTGGGAAGCAATTTAAGCGGAAACGCTAACGAATAGAACGCTTTTATCCACCTTGCGCTTATATCCAACCTGCGCTTTTAGCCGGAACCCAAATAGAACCGATGATGGAAGTTGTCATGATAGCTCATTCCAAATAAGGTTAACTGACAGGAGCTTAAGTGCAATGCGCAACGAATCAGAATAATTTTATTGCACTGGAAAAATCAAAACTGATATAAATGACACTCAATTAATTTTAAAGTCACTACCTGACAGATTTTTCTTTCTCAGTGAGCCAAAGTTTTTATATTTTCTTTAAGTTCCTGCGGGAGTTGATAATTTTAAGAAAAATCTAGATTTTGAGAAGAGAAAGTATTTTTTATACGGAACTCTACTAATCAATATGATTCCTTTGGTATAAATTAAACATATGCACTTGAAAAATGGGGAACCTCATTTGTTTAATTATCATAGATTTAACCAGGTACGATATTAAAACATTTATCTTAATCCTGATAATTAAATTTAAAATTTTGGCATTATTTATCAAAGTACATAACGCATGAACTACGAAAAGCATTTGATAAACCCATCTGCTATTTATTGAGAAAAGAGATAAAGCTCGCAAAATATGAGACTCGAACAATAAGAAATTCCAGTTGTGTTGCAAAAAGTTAAGCAAAGGAAGAAATGTAAACCTAGCGCGCTCCCTTTCTCTGACTGATCTACAGCTTTGCACAGCTCACCATAACCGTCTTTCCATTTTAAAGTTTAAACTTTACCAACTTTATTTCGATCATATCGAAAACGCTAAATATTCCATATCTTACCGTTTTAGGGAAATTACATTTTGATTCATTTTTTATTCGAATGAACGTAAAACGACTAAATATTTAGGAAATGGAAAACGAGGCCTTTTTTCTTTTGATATCAGTAAAACTTGAAATAATTATTTGCAAAACGGTTTTAACATGCTGTCCAATTTTTTTCAAAAATAATGAAAAATCCTAAAACTAGCGAATACTTATGTGTTATTAGCTACTCAGGTCAGATTATTATAAGACTAGATAAAAAACTTTTTTATTAACTTTAATTAAATAGGAAAGACTTTCATCGATATTTAATTAGCAGTATTCCTCTGATATTTCATTTAAAAAATTAATTTTCGTATCTAAAATTCTTGTCTTGTTTTAGGAGGACAGTAAAATATTTTTTTAATTTTGTATATAATCAATCAGTAGA
Source organism: Lepidocyrtus fimetarius (assembly GCA_036507315.1). Classification (NCBI taxonomy): domain Eukaryota; kingdom Metazoa; phylum Arthropoda; class Collembola; order Entomobryomorpha; family Entomobryidae; genus Lepidocyrtus; species Lepidocyrtus fimetarius. The sequence goes on along the minus strand of JAANSO010002967.1, from coordinate 7,415 downwards.
TCCATAGACGATTTCAAAATTTGACTGTGGCAACCAATCCAATTTCTTTTACTATAACAATTTCACATGAAAAATTTAAAAACTGCTACTTCAACCGAATGTGGAAAAGTTTCAAGCAAATTCAAATTGATAAAACCGGAAATTGTAAACAAATGGAAAGCTGTAAAGAAAAAATGAACATTTTTGCTAATTTCGAGTCCAATTTTTTTCTTTTTTTGTAGTAAAAAAATTATTTTTAGATTTACTAGTTTTAAATTCTTCACTTAATATCAATTTCTCAAACAATGTTTTTGCAATATTGCAGTAAAGCTGTTACTCATTTTTCCTGGCTTAACTCTGTATTATCTCGTAACCTTTTGCAGTTTTCAGTTTTTTAAAAAATGAGTGAAATGAGGCTAGTTTGGTTTTAAAACGAAGAAATCTGAACGAAATTGCATGTAGGCTAAATTTACTCACAATTTAACACAAGTGATGCCTGTAAAATCTTCATTTAATATTACAAAATGTGTCGCGAGAATTGTCACCGAGCTCCCCTTGCAATCCTTCGATGGTCAGTGCAGTGATGGGTAGAGTGGCTCTCAAAGAAAAAACTGGACCGCTCCAGTACAAATGTCCGGAGCATCCTGTGGAGTCGTTGGAAAAATATTGCGTTCTTTGCAAAGTTCCCGTTTGTGACGGATGCATTGGGGAAAAGAAACACGCGGGACTCGACGTTCAGCCAGAAATATTAGCAAAGCTCAGAAATTTAGAAAATGGAACAAAATTTTTCTATTTTATTGTTTTCTTCACGTTATAAGTAGCCATTTTTGCAAGTGGATGATAAAAATCGACAGAAATGAAGATAAACTCTGGGCCAAAACTTAAACATGACAGGGCACAATTTTTGCTCAATTTTTCTTATACTCGAGCTGTCCGCCAAATAACTAAAAGCAATACTTTTTATTATTTTCCCATCCCAAAATCAATTGCTCGTTTTTGGGGACAAAATATGGAAAAGTTTCGTCCTTTGTGCAGATTTAAAAGATATTCGCCTTGCTTCACCATCTTAAAAATAGAATTCAATGTGAACTTTTCCTTCATTCTCACACTTGCTTATTCCAAATTGCCATTGTAAATAACTTTTTGCATTTGCTCTCCTTTTCTTTATAGTTAATCGTTATATTCGTTTCATCTGACAAACTATGTTTCAACTAAAAGCGGAGTCGTTTCTGCAGCACAGCGCTGGTTAGGTCTACTCCAAATATATAAACTTAAGCAAACGATAGCTCAAGCACTGGTTTGTTTGCAGCTTTGGCCGGTGGCCGGATTATCATGCAATTTGTCATACTAGAGTATCAATTATTTTCCCAAATTGCGTAACTTGATAATTGTGATAAAGGCTAGTACTGTCCCCATTTGGAAGGATTGAGTTTTTCTTAACAAAATATATTTACTATGACTGCGAGCAATAGAAGCTTACTCGCTTATTGCTGACATGACCTAATAGTTACAGGATGCATATCTGTTTTTAGAGTAAATTGTCTTTACCTAAAAATTGACCTCGTCTTCTCCAGCTTATCCAGCTACGCTGTGTTTATCTCATTTCTTTTAAAAGGAAAATTCTAGCTTCATAGGATAGTCATTTATTGCATATTTACGAACCTTTTTTGCGCGAAATCACCAAACTAACTCGATTTTATGTAGAGTTAAATTTGATTTTGTCGTTGCTGTATGGAATATTTCTATTTATTATTTTCTCACTTTGAACAGAATCAGAATGTAATTTTAACACCTGATATCTTTTAAATTAAAATGTGGATTTGAAATCCAAGCGTATTTTTTGAAAATGTTTAATCCTACTTTAAAATTGATCTCAGGAAGCGAATATTCCATAATAAAAATATGTCATTCTCAAGTAATCTATTTGTTTTTATATTTGGTGTGGTTTAGATAATCAAAACTAGCGTAATAACTTCATATTCAAGAATTTACAAAATTTTTGTACTAACGAGTTTTTTTAACTAAAGAAATGAATTTGTATAAAAAAGGTGATGTTTTCAGCTTTTCAACTTAATCCAAACGATCCCTAATCCCCCTTTCCTTAAAGCTGCGCACTGCGTATTAATTATTATGCAAAGAAAATTTGAAAGTTTAAACTGAAAGAAATGAAAGAACAGAACAGGAGAAGACTAAAAGGTAAAGTTTGTAAGTAGGAAGAAGTTAACTTGATCAGCATTATCAGCTCACGCTGTGAATTGTGAATAGCGTTTTCCGCATTTGAAGATAATTAACGGAAATAGCAATTAAGAACTTTCTTTTAATTTACCTGATAGATTATGTATGTGTTAATGACTTAAAAGAAACTTTGCTAATATTAGACTTACATTCAGTTAGATTCCAAGCTAACTCTGTTGGATATTTAATATTTTTGGTTAATTTACCCTGTATTGTTCACATTGAAATGGGTTTTTTATTGCTGCGCAGTTTACAAAACCAAGTTGAAGGTTAAAAGCTGACAGACGAGAAGAAAATCCCACGTGTCAAAGCTCTTTGATCTCTGTCTGTAAAAGAAGCGATGAATGAACTAACTTGTTCCCATTGAAGGTTATTTCAAAGACCATTTCACTACTTCAACTAGCTTTCCGAGACTTATTAAACATTCCAACAGTACCAAAATCAAAATGCAATAGTTGAACTTATTTTCGTATGATTCATAAAATGCAATTTTTCCCTTGCAACATTTAAAATAACAAACTTTATTTTGCCGGTGAATGAATAAAAACCCTAAGCAGCAATACAAAAGGAAAAGTAATGTTTTTTCATTGCTTTTTTACTACTTTTGCCGGTTTGTAAATAATTCTTCATGTTTTCGGCCAGGCACGAGTATACTTTCATCTGATTGTTACCTTATATGGCAAAAACAAATATCGAAAAAAATCCTAAAAGGTCGTAGAAAGGAAGAACGAACCTAAAAAAGCTTCTTTACACGTGCTCCAAATTTTCAAAGCTTTCCTATTAAATAAAAGTTTATTTTCTTTAGACGTCTGGAATGAAATGATCCAAACTCATATAAAAGCCGGATAAGTTTTTTTCAAGGTTTTGGCTGAATTCGTTGATCCTCTCCTGATCTTTCTTTTTCTGTGTAAGGTTTCTTCTTTGGAGAAACAGATAAAAGAATGAATTGCCTGCAGACAAATTCATAAATTCCACAAACTTCTTTTCCATTGTACTTTTTTCTGTATTTTCAGTTGTTTCATAACGCAGATTGAATTTCAACGTTTAAAGCCACTCAAAAATAAATACAATCAACCTGACAAAATATTGCTGAAATTAAAATCCGTCTTTGGTTATTTTATAAACTTCCAGTATTTTTAGTTAAAGATGAGATTTGGATCCGTTGTGTTAAAATAAAAACAATAAAAACTTCTCGTTTTTGCCTCTTTGTAAATCGATTAATAAATTCAGGAATGAGCAATAACTGAAAGTGAAAAAAAGAGATTTTCGTAGAAAAAGTTATGCAACGAAACAACTATTTCTAAAAATTTTGAATGGAATGGATTTCTCCGGAGACAAACTCGCTTTGAAATCCACTTTTCTCCGAAATTTACGATATTGAAGATAAAACTCGGCGAAGCAAACAAACCATATTAGTTTTTATCCTGAAGGGAATTTGATGCGTTTTATAAACTTTAAAAACTTTACAAACTTGCTTGACAATGACTGAAAAGCTAAAGCGATTTCGTCGCAACTGAGCCCACATTTTAAACTCCGTTATGCTTACGCAATTTAATATTTAAACCTTCCATAAAAAATATTCTTTTTCATCAGAGAAGCGCAATGCAAAACTTCCGATTTCTTTAATTTTTTTCCTGAACAAAAATGTTCAGATTTTTCATTGATTGAAGAAGCTCTGCCTGTTCTAGTGATCAGTTTATTAATTCACTATCGCTGAAAGTTTTGTAAATATTATCATCTTTGATCACTGCTCTTTAACATCCGATATGAGTTTACTCATCTAATTTTTTCTCTTGTTTGCTCGTTTTCAATAGAAATTTGTTATTGAAAAGAAATTTGGTAGGTTGATAATGGGGAAGGTAATCGCCACAGAAAAGAAGAAAAGACAATTTAGTCGGGTATTGAATACATTTTTCATTTTCTTTAATGAGCTCATTCGGCAGATGGATTCTGTCAAAATTACATTTCTTGTCAATAGCAGTTCGGGTGTCCCCATTTTCAACCCACTTTATAGGAAGTAAGAGCAATTTTCCAAGGCATTTCATTTTTTCTACCCCAATTGTGCTTTGTTGAAAATGCATTTAAAAAAGAATACAATATTATTAAGGAAATAATGAAAAGTGTGTCGTAAACAATTGTAATGGGCTTTTCATACGATCAATACATTTTTTCCGTTACCGGACCTTTTCGACCATTTTTCATGTAATTGCGGAAGCAGAACTGGCTGTATGGATTATTGTGACGGGTTGGATTTAACTATTGGAGTTGAAATTGATGTCAAATTGATACCGAAGAACTTTTGTATCAGTTTTAAACAAAATTGTTCAAAGTCTAGAATACACAGAAGCAATTAATTAATATTTTAGTCTAGCAGTGTATCTAATTAATGGCAATTGTATTTGTTAAATTTAGCTTTTATTGGCGTTTTTCTTTAAATTAGTAATTTTCATATTTCATAAAAGTTCGGGTTGTGGTGTTTGAATGGAGGCGCTTAATAAATCTTCTCCTGTGCCAGTTATCAGCAGAAATAAATTGAATTAGTCTTATCAAACAAATTGTTTTTAAAAATTGCCAGGAGACCCTAAAACACATATTTTGCTTAATTGTAAAATGGCTAACTTATATCCTGCGTGCTCTTTGGTGTACTTTCTTAGCTAATTTTGTAATTCTTTGCTAGCAATGTAAACCTCTTGTAATTTGATTTTCTCATAAGCAAATTTTATTAGTCAAGTTTTCTAGGAAAGTATCGTTTACACGTGAATAATTAAAAACGGGAGCATCTTGTTTAAAATTTCAGAATAAGGTTGCTAATGAATTGTAATTTGCATAAAGTATAATAAAGGTAATTAAAAAACATGATATTCTTGGAAATTTAATTTATTTCGAAATTTAAGAAATATAATAATTATTGTACATTCGTTAAAGAGGAAGTTTTTGCTCATATTTTTTCACAGTAATTATTTCAAAGAGAGCAAACGACTTTGTAAATCTCCGAAGTAAATAATTCAATTTATTTTAGAATCATTTAATAGATTTTAAACCAGACAAATAGAAATCTTCAAAATGATTTCATTGACATCTTGCTAACCTATGTTTTGTACTTGAATAGCTCCCGCTTCAGTTAATTCCAGAGGAGTGCACGACGGAAAACAACAGCATCACTGTGCCATGGCAGCCGCCTCCGACTTCATTTGAGGAAGGATACCTTCTCGAAGTCGATGATAAAACGGCAGAAGGAAGTACTTGGGTAAAGGCTGAAAATGATTTTATTTGCATTTTGAAAAGGACAAATAAAGATTTGGCTGGGTTTGCAGTAATAAGTTGTCATGTAGAAGCCTAACAATTGTTGATGTGAATACATTTCCATATATTTATCCAAATTTTGATTATGGTTTACTTATTCTATTGGAAATTTACTGTGGGAAAAAGACGATTTGAACGGTGGACGGGCTACACTTCAATTCCGTTTACCACGCCCGATTCGAAGCTTTCAACAGTACCGGCGAAGAAAGTTATTCTGAACAATTTGCATTAAGAACAGCTGAAGGTAACTCGTTTGCTTTTTAATTATGGCGAATCTCCAATAACCTTTAATTAATTCAATTATGAACCGAAAAAACTTTAATTATTGGCCAGCGCCATAAACACATTCTTTCGACTATTCAATAAAAATTTAAAATAAGTGTTTGGCAACGCTGACTTCAAATTCAATTATAATGATCCTGTTTTGCTTACCAGTTACTTTGTTTATATTTGTCCCTTATCTACTCCCCACGTGAAGTCCGATATTTTAACGGAAGCGGCACAGTCAGGACAGACTTGTACGGGAAAAAAGTGTGATTTTGGGGAGCGATGGCTTTGTAAAGTTCATGTAATTCCAACTGCAACGACCATGAAAATATGAAATAAATACTCTTTTTAGTAACGACATAGATATTTCATAATTCCCATTGAAAGCAACTTCATAACCCTTGAAGAAATGAATGCTTTGGGTTACACAATCATCTCAAATAACTCGTTTACGGAAAAATTAGGGAAGGATAAAAAGTAAAAGTTTGCAGTTGCATTTTCGATAGAAGCAAAAGTTTTCTTTTTGTCCACACTTTATTACGAATAAAATTAATTGCAAAAACAAAAGGATAATGAAGAAAACATCCGCTTCACTGTTCATTCCTCCATTCTCAAATGCTAGGGTGAAAAAATAGATGAAGATGAAAGTTTTATTCCCATTTCATTCAGCTTTTAAGCAATATTTTACTCACTCAATTTGAAGCGGAAATGGGACTGTAAAAAACTTTCACTCCTTCGTTCCCGGCCAAACGCAATATTTGAGCAGATGAAAATGCATATTTCTGGTTAGCCTCTTTCTCAAGCTTTCTCCAACTTTCCCCGGTTGATTAACACATTTCTCAGAAAGGATTTTCATTTTCGGTCCTGTTTTTGTGACGACGGCTGTAAACAAAAGTAAAATCTAGATTTAAAATTGTCCTCATTTTTCCAAAAGAAGTCCTAAGTTTAATCCAAAGGGATCACAATAAAAACTGGAATACGTTGACAGCTTAATATTTGGAATTTTATTTTTGAGTTCTTTATGCAAATTTTACTCTCGCTATTTTTACAGTACGACAGAAATAAGAGACTTTCTAGCAGACTTTATTTTTGTGTTTTGACAAAATGAAATATTTACACTTGAAAAACAAATGACTACCTCTACAATAGTTTGTGCTTTACGATCAAATAAAAAAGTTGCATACCGGAGTTTATTAATATAGCCCTATAGGTTTAAAACTAAGATAATAAGGATAAGAATTTAAGCCGAAACCCTAGCACACAAGAAGGAATAGATTTGATTGTGAAAATCTAAAGTAATTAATTACTTTATTCGTAATTTAGTGTCGTTTTCTGTTGTGATGATTGCATGCCATGGCAAGAGCAAAAGTGATTGAAAGCAAAGTTGTGCTCCTGTTACTTTTGCAAATGTCAGTCAAACGTAGACTGTTCTGGAGTTGTAAAACCGAATGAAAAGCCATTAATTATCTACCTTTGCTTTTCATTCTGCTAGCTTGATTATTCCTTCATTTTTTATGTATTAGACAAACTACTCTGTTTCTTTGTATTTGTACAATGTAGTAAAGCAATAAAAAGGAATAAATACAAAGCCATAGTTGTAAATAACGCATTAAAGAAATTATTAGGATTTT
>JAANSO010002966.1:0-12337 GCA_036507315.1 Lepidocyrtus fimetarius | reverse complement strand
AAAATAAACATATTTTATGATTAATGTGTGAAAATTCAATCATAATTTGGGCACATTTAAATTATATGTATGCTATTATATACATAAATATATTATTGATTGTTACCTGATTATTTTTTTTGCAAAAGTTGATGATGGCGAAGGAATTGAATCCAATAAGAATGGTGATGACAATGATGCTTTGAGAAAAGTTTAAAAACCTCAGCCTGAACACTGCCGTGATTTTCTTGCAACTGCCATAGCCTGAAAAGGAATGGCATGACAAGCGACATTATTCTCCATGTCTGGAGAATAATTGCTATTTCGTCTGACGATTTTTGTCTCTTTTACTTCCGAGAAAATAGAACGAGAACGTAGGAAAAGTACTGAATATGTTCATATACGCAAACGAAGTTCATGTGTACTTAATTTAAGATTTGATGAGCTAACCTATAAAAATGCATTCGTTGAATTATTACTTCTCAAAAGCACTCATTACTTTTTCAAATAACAGAACGAGATGCATAACATGATCATTATATTACTTAAAAAGTTCATTGTGATCGCGGATTGATTTTACATGCTATATATTATTGTAATATTTGACAAACACTTTTTAGGCAAATGCAATGAATGTATATTATGTAGGTTATAGTAGGTAATATGCATAAATTGAAATAAATAGTTTCTTAGTTTCAAATATGACTCATAAATTGTTTTTGCGGCATGATTATATATTTGTAAAAATATAAATTAAGAATATCTTTGAATGCAAGAAAAGATGATTATGGTTCATTATTTTACATTATGGGAATAAGAATTAAATAAACAAGGTATTTGAAAAGAAATGTTTAATTATGTAATATAAAAACTATTTGGAAACTCATTTGCCATTAACGGCCCCGTTAATTTGAAACCCCGGTAATTTTCCGTTAAAAATACATGTTTTTAATTGGCCGGACTGATTAAAGTCCCTTAGTTACGGTAATTATATTTTCAATGTAGAACTTTTTCCATGGCTACTCTGGGGGCTGCTGGTCTGACCGATCCACTTGGCCAATGGCTCTTAAGGAAAAAGGACAGTGGTAGACCAGTAACCGCTAGGGATTGGGCCAACAAAATGGCTCAGATAGCTGATAGAGACGAAAGGGTCAAAAAGGCCCTTGAGAGGCACCGTGAGGAAGTTAAAAGGCGTATAGCCTCCCAGAGGTCTCCTCGTCACGGTGGAAAAAGGAATGGAGCTGGTCGTCCGGCCAAACATAAAGCTATATGTTTGGGAAATGGAAGGTGGGGGTGTGAAAGTTGACCAAAGACTTTTGCCACCCCATCCAATATTACCAAACACACAAGAAAAGTTCATCCCACTGGAGAAATAGTGTCTGAGTCAGAAACATCTGATTCGTATGAGACTGAGGGCCCTTCCCCCACAAGAAGCCTTATGGACGTTTCCAAATGAATGTTTGACTAAAAACAGTAAAGAATTTGATTTTTAAAATAAAAAATTAAAGAAAAAACAAAAAAAAACAAAAAAATATTAGAACAATGAAGAAAGTAGCATAAACAATACTTTAGTATTTAAACTACCATGCTAATTAGCTTAAACAAAACAGATCCGTTGGCTATTTCGTTTCTTATTTTCGATTTCATCTGGGTATCGGTCAACGCCAAGGTATCGCACAACCTTTATCAAAACAAAAATTTAATTTAGATCGAATTCAAAGCCATGATTGTATTTTGTGTTGGTAAAAACATACTGTAGTAACATGGACACAACAGCCTGCAGTGCGTTCCCCAACTTGACAAGTGCAGTAGTACGCTAAAATTGACTCAGGCCGATTACCCTCTTCGAATTCTATCCAGCAAGAATGTTCTGTTTGCGAACGGAAGCGGGACGCAAGTTGAAAGCGAACCAAATTTGGATAATCATGATGCAGCCTTATTTCAAACTCCCCATTTTCGTTTAGATGATCCTTTATGTAGTCTGAAGCTTTTCGCATTTGGAACGTTCCCAGTGTCAGGTATTCTTGGAGTTGCTGAAGGGTTAGCTTGGGAAAGTTTGGGAGGTCTTCTGGCAAAAGTCTTTTCCAAGAAACTGTCTTTCTAAGAATATGAAGTTCTTCCAGTTTTGATTTAAGCGTATTAGCCTTAGTTGTAAAGGTTCTACGCACAGCACGCTCAGCAAGAATAACGTTTAAATCCGTTTCAGAATATGCCACTTGTCCATAGGAGTTATGAAGAGCCGCGGCTAGCTTAAAACAACTTGCAACTTTTGGAGAGTATCGACCAGGAATAGTGTTAAGGAAAAATCGGAATTTTTGCTTTAGTATACCTGTAAAAATTAATTAGAGAACATCATCCAGGGATAGTTTGAAGCCAAAATTTATGAAGGTATTGTGTAACATATTCTTACCATTTACAGACTCAACAGACCAGCGTGTCATTGTTACAAGCCGGGAATTATTTGCCGATGTTGGATCAAATTGTGAGGCATCCTTCAACAATTCAGGCATGTGTGCCACCAGTCCCTTGCTTTTAATAAGCTCCAATGAATCTCTGAATCCACGATCCACTACAAAATGTCCATTTACTCCAAGAAAATTAAGAAAAGCCTCATTCTCTAGCATTTTGTTCAACATCACGGCATCATTCATTATCGCTTTTCCTGGACCCTCTGCGTCCACAATATAGCCGGACGACAGAACAATCATCATCATTCTTTGGAAGTTTCTCTTTTTCTGTCCAGAGTAGGTGTCTTTCTGGTCTTGTATATTACTTGGTTTTTCGCCAACATATATAACATATAACATATAACAGCCACGTCGTTATTAAGTAGACCCAGTGCAATGCATGTGGACTTCCGGGAATGCAATACTGCCTGTTCCCTTGAAAGATGATTGAAGCACAAATGTCGTGGTATGAAAGAAACTTCCAGAGCCTTGTATGCCGATTTCAATGCTTCAGCAACAGTCTCCTGATCTGTTCCTAGTTGATATCCAATCATTGACAGGGATTGTCCAGTTCTCAACACCATTAGAAGCATGACAAGGGCATCGCGTGCTGTGCGATTCTTGCTATCACGGAGGTAAGGCTCAGCGTAGGAAAAAAGATCTTCAAAATTTTGTTTGGAAATTCCAAGCTGCAAATTATAATCCGTCAACGAAGTTGGATTGTTAAAGTCAAGTAATGCGTTGGACATGCTCGTAACTTGTCTGATCCAATTGCCAAAATCTTTGCCACTGATCACAAAATCTTCTTTTGAAGCGATAAGTCTTTGTTTAGCTTCCTGGTTGAAAACACTTCCAGTCAAATGACCAGGACAGCAGCGAAACTTCAAGTTCAGGAAAATTTGTTTCTCAGACCATAAACTCTTAATAGCTTGATTGGGAATCCTTGATTGTGATAATTCTGCTAACTTGGTTTTGCAAAAGCAACAGCAATCCTGTGTGCCCATAACATATTTTAGGCCTTCAACTTTCCACAAATGACTCTCTGATGCTTGCCCTAATTCAATTTCTTCTTGATCAAGCAAAACAGATTGATTCTGGTCGCATTCCATTGATGAATCACTAACGCTTTCACTTCCCGTCGCCGAAATTTGACTTTCTTGCATAGTTTGATGTTGAGAAATGTTTTCCAAACTTTCGCTGCCCGACGCCAATTCCATTTTCCCTGTTGTGTCTAAAAAGTTGTCATCACTATCCACTATCATAGACTCTTCACTGCATATTTCTGAGGACTCCGATATCTTATTGACGCTTTCCAATGAGCTCTGGGACGACTGTGAAGGAGTTTCATCGACAACTATTCGCTGATAATCTCTTAACCTTTATAATAGAACTAATTTATTATAACTGGCATTTGTTGAATTTAAAAGGAAAATGTTGAAGGTAGTTTTACCTTTGCGTTGCACGTTCCGCACATTTCATTGTTCTCTTTATCGAAAAGTTTCAAGTCCCGTTTCTGCTTTTCAACATACTCCTTAAAAATACTCCAAACGCTGGGCACACCAATTCTTCGAGGAATACCTGAGCACCTCCTGGCGCAGAGACAACACAAGCGTTCGTTTCTCGGCATCGTGACTACTAAAATTAGTTGACCAATTATTAATATCTCTACATACAGTAGATAACCGGTTCTGAATAAATAAGATCACCCAAACCAACAAACTCACTTACTTCAATTACCTCTGCTAATTTTCCTCAACTGACATGTTTAAAAGTAAATCGAGAAACAACTTTGGTCAACAATCGAGAACTTCCCTGATTTTTCCTTCTACTCAATCGCACAAAAATCAGCATCAGCTGTGACAAGCGGGAAAATGTTTTCTACAAGTAATATTTGGCAATTGCTAATGAGTTTTTATTTGCGTTGACGGTACAGCTGACTTTGGCATCATCATTTGTCTTTGTTGCATAAGTGCAACTGTGCTGACCACGCTTTTAGCCATTGAAAATGTAAAATGAGAACTACTAAATCAACCAACGTGTAAACCTAGCATTCTTAAAGTTTTATATCAAAACAATAAGATTAAATGGCGTATTATTTAATAATTATCTTATCAATTAAGTATTATGATCTTATTATCTTAGTGGACATCAAAGGATTTAAAAAAACTTGAACACCTTAAACAAAAAATATAACCGAATTTTAACGCTTGGATAAATGGTACTGAGCGTAGCCCATTGATCTACTTTAGCATTTATTACTCATTTAAATGAGTGGCGGAAAGTCTAAACACTGATAAGATATGAATAACGAGGCTACTAAAGTCTGCTTTTTCTATTTAGTTCAGCCCCAACTATATTAAGACGATATAGAGTCAATAAAATTATCAATGTCATGCAATGTATTACTTTCTCGATGATGATGATTTCAATAGAAATAGATCCATAGCATTTAGTAGCTCGGACGAAGTATCAATACCTGATTTACATCAACATTTTTCTAAGTCTTATTTAGAAACAAATAATATTTCCAATGAAAATTATGTTTTGAGTAAAAAAGAAGATGTATTTTTAGATAAGGATTTCGAGTACAAAGAACTAACTAAAGCTTTGAGAAAAATATCAGGGAAAAAAGCACCGGGTCCAGACTCTATTACTAACGAAATATGGAAGCAGCTTAATGTAAAACAGCAACTTATTTTACTTGATTGTATTAACAAATTATGGCGAGAAAAGCCTATTGATCCTAGTGTAGCTGAGGTTATATTGTACCCAATTCACAAAAAAGGTGATAAATCTCTCCCTTCTAATTATAGACCTATTAGTCTTGTAAACACGTGTCTTAAATTATTAACTGTGCTAATGACTGAAAGATTAAATGAGTGGTGTGAGGAAAATAAAATCATTTCAGATTGTCAGGCGGCGTGTAGGAAAGGATATGCGACTGAACATCACGGCTATGTTTTTAATTCTATTTTACAAAAATATACTCAAAGTAAAAATAGCAAACTGTACGTACTTTTTGTAGATATGTCTCGTGCATTTGACAGTATATCGCATAATCTGCTTTGGAAGAAGTTAGACAAAATTGGATTGAGTACAAAATTTATTGAAATGATATAAGAGATATACAAGAAAGTTAGATTAAAAGTGAGAACAAATACGGGTGAAGGTAACTTCTTTAACATTGAAAAAGGCCTTTTGCAAGGAGAATCCTTATCACCAAAAATATTTACTTTATTCATTGAAGATTTGATCAACACCTTAAATACTTCAAATATTCTTGCAATAAGGATAATTAGTCAAGAGATTCATGCACTTTTGTATTCCGACGACATTATTTTAATGGCTACTAATCCCTTAGATCTACAGAAGAAAATAGATATTTTACGGGAATATTCAAAGCAAAACGGATTAACAATCAACATTGATAAAACCAAAGCAATGATTTTTAGTAAGAAAAAGGTTAAATTTATCCCAAAATTCTACTGGAATAATGATGTAATAGATCTCGTTGATGAGTTCAAATATTTGGGGGTAGTTTTTAACTCTAAAGTAAATATGTGTAGTATAGCAGATTTTATTATACTGAAAGCCAGAAAAGCTGAATTTAGCCTATTCTACTACTAAATACTAGCAGGTATACAAATATTTAGTAAACACAATACCATATTACGTAATAAGGCAAGAATTTTGATAAATATCATTTTTGAGGGCTAACTCAACTACATGTTTGACTTGATTGCCTGCTTTTGACATAAAACTTTCAAATAAAGTCTTCCTTCTCAAACTAATCATGATTTCTTTTACGTTTCTGTCGAAAATTGACAATATGATAAATATACGCAGGCATATACTTTTGTCACAAAAAAATTCTGGATATGTTTTTGTCAAATTTGCAAACCTGCTAATTATTATCAACTCATAGATGTAAATATGTCAAAAGGGCTATTTTACATTACAGAATATAGTTCGCCTTTATCCAAAAGAATTAAACGTTACGGGAATTTACAACAATACAATTGCGAATAATTGTATATAGTAGTAATAGATAAACCGTTATTTTCGTCTAACCAGTTGCAAAACAATAAATTGATGTTTACAATTAAATTTTGAAACGGCTTCTCAATTGCAATTTTTAACTCAGTCAAGTAGTTTATACGAACTGCTATTATGCTGCTAATTTTGCTAAACAATTCATAAAAACACCCAGAAATGTTTGTGACAATAGCTCCATGCTTTGATTTTTACTCGACTTTGAGCCATACTGGTTTGGAATAACAGACAGGCTAAACTAAATTTATTCACCTAAAAGGTTGAGTAAATTATTTAAAACATTATTGGTAACAATTTCACTGGTAATTAGTCGAAAAAGTAACTAAAATTAATAGAAAAGCTCGAAACGCATTTTGCGTATATTGCCAATATATTGGCATTTCCACGGATAAGCAATTCCTAAAAATGCCAAAATATTGGCTCTTCCGTGTTTGGTCCTTTTTAAAATATGCCACTATTTTGGCATAACACAGAAATGTCTTGGTTACTATATGCCAATATATTGGCATTTCCCAAGATCGGCATTGTTTAAAAATGCCATTATATTGACACTCCCCTGGAAATGTACATTGCTTAATTTTCCAGTTAATTGGCACTTCCCTAGATCGCACTAGAACCGGGAATACAAGGTTGCTAAGGGCTGATAATTTAAAATTAATTTTTAAAAATCGTTAAATAACACGGCCCCGAAACAAATCCCCCTGAAATTGTCCCCCTTACCCATTTTTAGCAAAAACGATCGGTTTCTACTGTATGCATCAACGCCGATAAATTACTATGCATTTTTTTGATATATCATGCCTTCAAATCATGTGTGTTTGCTTGCATTTGTTTTTCTGAATCTGTGTCTTTTGGAAAAGCAAATAAAATTGCTAAAACCACAAAACCGGAAATCGAAAACATTTTTTATTGTCATTTGCATAATGGCAGCTCAGTTGGTAAGTTCTTACTTTGTGTTTAGCCATTTCAAACACCTCAAATTGCTCAAATACATTGTAAATATGACTTTGAAACAATTCCAAACTAACCGTAAATCCTCCTAGCAATTTCATTACTAGCGTAAACCCTCCTTTTACAACCAACCTCCAATACTACCGTAAATTCTCTTTTTACAAACAACTACCATTACTACCGTAAATTCTCTTTTTACAAGCAACTTCTATTACTACCGTAAACCCTCCTTTTACAACCAACCTCCATTGCTACCGTAAATTCTCTTTTTACAAACAACCTCTATTACTACCGTAAATTCTCTTTTTACAAACAACTACCATTACTACCGTAAATTCTCTTTTTACAAGCAACCTCTATTACTACCGTAAATCCTCCTTTTACAAACAACTTCTATTACTACCGTAAATTCTCCTTTTACAAGCAAGCTCTATTACTACCGTAAATTCTCTTTTTGCAAACAACTACCATTACTACCGTAAATTCTCTTTTTACAAGCAACCTCTATTACTACCGTAAACCCTCTTTTTACAACCAACCTCCATTACTACCGTAAATTCTCTTTTTACAAACAACCTCTATTACTACCGTAAATTCTCTTTTTACAAACAACTACCATTACTACCGTAAATCCTCCTTTTACAAACAACTTCTATTACTACCGTAAATTCTCCTTTTACAAGCAGCATCCATTACCATGAAAATTCATTGTATTTGAGCAAAATATATTACTTCCGAAATGCAGATTTATTTTAATCATTTTCTTTTTTATTTATAGAATTTAGCGGACTCCGATTTAGGATCCGACTTTTCTGATGCCGAAGACGACAACCGTCGTGAACATGTAGAGGCGCCCAGAATTGAACGGGACAGTGATAGTTCTGAAGAGGAAGCTGAAGAAAATTTACCGCGTCCTGAACGTGGATGGCCCAGACCAGAGTTAAACCAAGCTCGAGATAACACTTTATGGTTTACTGAGGCGCCACGTTGGAATTTAACCCCAGCCCGCGTTCCACAAGAAGCTGGCGCATCACATTTAGTTCCCCGAAATGCCACTTTATCTGAAATTTTTAAATTGATGTTTGCTGATGAAGCCATTGAGTTGATTTTGAGGTACAATAAATCCAAAATATGCTATAAATTTTATTTGTAATGATAACAAAGGCGATAATTATTTTTTGCAGGCATTCCAACAATTACGTAGACCACGTATACGGGGGGGAATGGTCACCACTTGATGAAAACGAACTTTTGGCATTTATTGGTCTGATGTTTTGGGCAGGAGTGGAACATGGTTACAAGACAGACTTAGGCCGGTTTTATTCTACTGATCCGCTGAAAATTGATCCCATTTTTCCTGCTGTCATGGGACGTGATAGGCTACGACAGATCATGAGAGTTTTACGGTTTGATGATGTCCTAGAACGGAGAAGAATTGTAGCAAATCGTGGACGTCTTGCCGTTCCAAAGGCCAGACCAATTGCTGAGTTGTTCCAGATCGTAACGCAAAAGTTCGGAGACTTGTATATTCCAGGAGATGCTGTCACTGTGGATGAAACGTTGGCTGGTTACAGAGGAGGCTGTCTTTTCAAAGTATATATGCCGTCGAAACCTGCTAAGTATGGACTATAGCTTTGGACTGCAGTTGATTCCAGTACAGCATACCTTTTTGAAGCGCAGTTGTACGAGGGAAGAGGTGAGCAGCCAGATCGCAAACAAGGCCACAGAGTAACTTGGGACTTGACGCGGAGGCTTTCAACATCTTGGCGTACAGTTACAGTAGATAACTTTTTTTGCTCCCGTCGATTGGCTTTGGATCTATACAATGATGGAATATTATTACTTGGTACAATGCGTCACAATAGAAGGGAAATTCCAGTAGAAATGAAACAGAAAGCTGGCAGAGTTGAATTTTCTACAAGGTTCTTATACGATGGTCCAGTTACGCTTTCATCCTACAAACTCCAGGGTAGAAAAGACGTCGTTGTTTGCTTGTCAACGGCACATCACGCAGGAATATTGTCCGAAGAATATCATAGGAAACCGCAAATAATACTGGACTACAATGCGACTAAAGGTGGAGTAGATTCGTTCAATCAAATGTTGGATTTTTACTGTACACAACGACCGACCCGCAGATGGCCTATGAAGTTATTTTTTGCCTGTTGGATATGGCTGCATTGAATTCGTATATTTTGTTCAAAGGGCTGAATCCCGAATGGAATGAAAAAAAGCGTAATTTTAGAAGATCAGTTGCTTATGAAAAGCTAGCAATGGAACTTATGTCAGCACAGCTTCACCGCAGATGCAATCAGGACCGTCTCCACAAGCATGTCAAAGATGCTCTCGAAAAGGTGGATAAAAGTCGGGAGCTTGGGTTACAAATGCCTTGGAAAAATCAGGATATACCCAGAGGACAGAATGGAAGGTGCCATCAGTGCGGAACCTGTACTAGGAAGTTTTGTTCAGTTTGCAATGGATGGTGCTGCTTAGAGCATTTGAATGCAGTAATTGTTTGCATGAATGTGCGGAGTAGATGTTTGATGGTGAGTAGTGGATGAGGAGGTGAGTTGCAATTTTTTGTTATATTTGACGTAATATTGTTTTCTTTGAAAGTTTGGATATTTAGAAATTCTTGAATTTTTCTTTGCAGTAAAGAGAGGTGTGGCGATGCTTCCCCTAGTAGTAGCTAGGGGGAGACCTTAGCCGAAAACGAACAATGAAATTATCTTGTCACACCTTTCTTTACTTCACAGAAAAATCAAGTCATAAATGCCAACTTTCAACTTTTTATCAAGGTCAATGCTAAAACAGATAATGCTTCCTTTGATTTTATTCTTTTTCAGATTACATTTTGAATAATTTCATTTCTATTGTTCAAGGACTAATAGATTATAAAAATATCTGAATATCTGAAGGCAATACTTTAGAATTGCAAGGCGTTGTTTGTTGCTCAGGAGAGTAGTTTCACATTTCATTCAACGAAATGTATTATAAGTTTTTGATTTCATACTTGCAGCACAAAATACGTTATTGGAAGATTTTCATATATGCAAAACGTATTTGTAGATATACGGTATAAAAAACTATTTGAGAAAAAATATTTGAAGAACAGCATCATAAAATATAGCATTGCAAGATTTACATTGCGGTACGTCATACTGGAATTTATTTGAATATGTATGGCAACGAATTTTATTGCAAAATATACGGCATAACAGTTTTTATAGTACGGGACTTATTCAAAGAATTACGGTGAAGAATGAAAATGTAAACGATAATTGGAACCTAAAGGGCACGGGGAGCCTTTGGTAACGTTCCCGCACAAAAAACGGTCTCATTTCCTCCTATCACTCCATGATTGAAAATTTTTTGGCGAAGAATAAGATGTGGTAATCCAAATAATTACATCCCCCATATGAGAGCATTGTTTTTTGAAAAGGGGGACAAATATTTGTTTTTCAGTGGTAATTTTTCAATTACGCAGCGCCTGATAGGTTTTGTTGACTTAGTTACATTTTTTGTCGGTTGTTATGTATACACCTGTATACGGATCCGCGGTGCGAGGGTTAAAAATATGGCATTATATTGACATTATCGTAGCAACGGGTTAAATGTACAAAGCCAATAAGATCTAGAATTCCCGATTGTCAGAATCGGGTCCCGTTGCTAGTTTTAATATAAAAAGCATTGGGTTTATTAGGATTATGGTAATATTGGTTGAAAATTGCTTTGCCAGACTCTCCATATAGCAATGCTGATTTAATAAAACAGTCAAGGCTGTACAGATTATCTGGCGGTCACCCTTCAAACCGCCCTAAAACAAACCCAAGAAAAAAGGAAAAGAAGAAAACTACGAAGGGTGCTACAACTAAATTCCCCATAATTAACGTTTTTTAAAAATTTTTAATCATTTTTGTGTTTTCTCCGTCAAAAACGAGTTGTCGGTTGGTCTGCGAAAATACGATAACCGTTATTGGCATTGCTGTTGTTTCTTTAAATTCCAAGCTAATTCTAAAGCTTCCCGATTTTCAGAGAGAAGAATGCATTTTTATGTAGAAGACTGGCAGATGCTCGTTGCTTACTATAGTCCGACTGTCCCTATCGCTCGGCAAATAAGCAAAGACTAGGGTCATGGGGCATATTGAGACGAACGCGCGAATGTTTTTTTTTCAAATAAATTTTGGAGTTTTTCTCACTTTGAGATGCTTTGAGGCTCCAAAAACCTCTGATGGTGTATTTATTTACATCTATTTCTTCACAATTTACTCTAATTTACATCTATTTACATCTATATATTTTAATATCTATAATATAAAACAAAAATAGTGTAGTTGGTAACATCATAGTTTTGGAATACAATCGATGTGTTATGCCTTTCTCCAAATCATTTTCCATCATTTTTTCTACTTCTTGGTTCAATTTTACTTTCAAAACGTGTAATTTGGCATCCAAAATTTCAAATTTGTCACCAAAATTTGCATCCTTTCCATACAAAGCAAATTCTTGTGAACTCTTTTTGTAAGCCAAATGCAACCTGGTTCTAAGTAGCAGTAACCTTGGTTGCTGAAACAATCCATGAATTGGTTTTGAAATAACATGAAAAAGACCAGCGTATTTAAAGAGGTAGTCAATGGAAATTGAGAATTTAAAACGGATAAACGCGTAGCGACACAAGAGCCATTTTTTACTTATTCAAAACTTTATTTACTAGAAGCTGCCCTACTAAAAGTTTAAAATTTTCGATATTCATGTCAAGAATTTCCAGAATTAAAGCCAATTGTTTAATATCATTTTCATTTTCAATCATTTTACTAACTTACATAAAATAATATGCTTATTAAATAGTAACTATCTGCTAAATAAATATCAAAAGAAAAACGATTGGCTCAATTTACTTTTAAAGA